>PVJL010010314.1:37937-50471 GCA_004026885.1 Lyroderma lyra | reverse complement strand
GACCAAGGAGCTGTGGGGGCCGCTGGAAGGGATGGGAGGAGAGGACACGGGATCAGCCAGGCCTGTCCTCAACAGGTGACAGAAAACCCTGCTCAAACAGACTTGAACCAAAAAAGTCCAAGGTCAGGCCTGCATCTAAGAGTTTGAACAATGCCACCAGAACCCAGTTCCCTTCCCTCTGTTATGGTTTCCTCTGGGCTGCTCGGTCTTGGGCAGCAATGGTCTCCTGCTCTTGGGAAGAAGCGCAGCGAAAAAGATTTCCCCCTGCAGGCCGTGCCTCAGCCCTCTCATTGACCTGCACTAGACCTGTTTGGGTTTTAAACTTGGCCTTGAACCAATCACCTTGCAAGGGATCTGAATTACTCTGATTGGGCAGCCCCAGGACATGTGATTGCCTTTGACCCAATCATTGCAGCTGGGAGATTTCCTAGTGCCGAAGAGCCCGACCAGGGTCATGTGACCCAGCCTTAACGTCTGTGCTGCAAGTTATACTCAAAACAAATTTCCCCAGAGGGGGCAGAGATGAGGAGATCAATGTAGAGGAGGCAAGGATGGTCAATGCGGACTGCAGGCATGACTTTAGGACAAGAAGGGCTCTGATCCTCTTAGTCAATGGGAGCCAGGAGGCTTTTGCCCGGGGACAGAGTAAGGGAGCAATTTAGGGTGACTAATAGTCTGAAACAGCCCCTTGGGGACTGAGAAGAGGAGGCAGTGAAATCTGAATAGAAGGACTGTGCTGTGGGCCCTGAGGTTAGATAGCACAAGCACCTGGTTGAGTCCATCAGCATGGGGGAGCTAGCCTTGGAGTGGGACGGGAGAAAGAAAGAACGTTAGCCGGAACATACCCACTGCAGACAGCGTTAAAGCCAGCGGGGAGTGCTCTCTATCAGCAACCGTGCCGATTCATGGGGAATTGCTGACTTACCATTGGAGGCACTTGTTTGGGGCTTACACAGACCATAGACTACAAGCAGACGTGGTCCATGCTCTCCTGTGTAGGCAAATTCCCTCTTGGGAGAAATAGAACAACATGCTTTGGAATGATCCCCCAACAAGGAGGAACAAGTGAGGGAGTGTGCGCTGTGTGCCTTCTTGGATTTCTGTGCTTGTCTTAATTACATGCAACTAAGCCGGTACTTAAAATAGCTGGGCCACCAGTGAATTGCCATGTGATTTGCACAAAATCTGCTTTCAATTTTAATTTTATGTTGCTCCCCTTAGGTTAATCTCAATGGCAGCAATAACGTTTCTTGATTCTGTATCTTCTCCCCACCTCCAGCCTCGATTTTTCTCATTCATTCCCTACAATAACCAAAATCTTCTTTATCGCAGATCTATAGGTGAGTGAAGAAGCATTGAGCCTGGGGGTAAAATGGGGCAGTAAGGTTTCCAATACTTCCTGTGGGACAACTTTGAGAGTGTGACATCAGAGTATAGAGATGGAGTTAAGTATGTGTCATAGGAAGAGCTAGAAAGCAATGTTGTACAGCTGACCCTTGAACAACATGGGTTTGAATTGCATGGGTCCCCTTATATGTGGATTTTTTTCAGTAAATATGTACAATCCTCAAAGTGTATTTTTTTCTTAGGATTTAAAAAAAAGATTTTTATTAAAGAATATATCTAACATACAACATTATATCAGTTTCAGGTGTATACCACGAGCTTGGAGGTGGCTCGGGAGGTCAAGCTGTGAACGGAGGCCAGCCACAGCCAGTGCCTGATTTGTGGCTGCTCAGCAAGAGGTACAGGACACACTGAAGCTAAATGCTGCTTGTTTGGGTTTTGTGAACCTTTGAGAGGTTTTAGGAAATTCTGTAGCCTGAGCCAAGTCAGGCCATTTGTATGGAAAAGCCACTGGAAGCAGCTTGGGTAGGACACAAGTTGGGTGGGGCAGGTCTCAGGGAGTCACCCAGGCGAGGCAAATGGTGTCAGGTTGATGGCGACAGATATGGCAGTTGCTTTGTCTATACACAGGGGTAGAGGAGGACTTAACAAAGAAACAGTGGCTTCTGCCAGCACTTCCGTCTGGAAGAAAGTTGCCCCTCCAAAACTTTCCCTGAAACCAAACAATTCACTTCCTCCCTAATGTTCCCTGATGTCTTTCAAGCTGCTGCCCCAGAGCTGGAGATCAGAGCCAGTGAGTCCATCAGCAAGTAAATTCGAGCACGGGCCCTTTACGGGGAGTGCATGGGACTCCAGCCACTCTCTGTGCCACTCAGTCACAGTCTCTTCTGGTTTTCACTGCCAGAAGTTATGAAACTCTGGGCTGGACTGGGGAGTCTGGTGTGGGGCTGGGACCCGTTGCTCCTCCGAGGGGACCTCTGCAGCTGAGATATTCCTTCCAAGTTTTAACCACCACATGTGGGTGTGGGACTGACCCATTTTGCATCTCTGCCCCTCCTACCAGTCTCCAGGTGGCTTCTTCTGTGTGTCCTTATTTGTAGGATTTCAGTTCATCTAGACTTCAGGCAATTCTTAGAGATGGTTGTTCTGTAGTTCAGTTGTGATTCTGATGTGGTTGTGAGAGGGGGCAAGCATAGCGCTTACCTCCTCTGCCATCTTCACTGGGAATCCTCAGTATAAACTTGCATATCAATTAAATCACACTCTGTGTATCAGATCCCCACTTGCTTTTTCTAATTCAATGTTTTTGAGATTTAGCCATGTAAATAACGTAGATCTAAATCAATCATTTACTACAA
Organism: Lyroderma lyra; assembly: GCA_004026885.1. NCBI lineage: Eukaryota > Metazoa > Chordata > Mammalia > Chiroptera > Megadermatidae > Lyroderma > Lyroderma lyra. The sequence goes on along the minus strand of PVJL010010314.1, from coordinate 47,766 downwards.
TGGCTGTATTCTAGTCTCATGTATGGATAAACCAAAATGTATTTATCCATTCTCCTAATAATGAACACTTATTTTGTTTCTCTTCAACAAAGCTGTAAGCGATGCCTCTATGCATGCTTCCTTATGCACAGATGAGAGTTTCTCTAGGCAGTGGTTTTTCAAAATTGTGTTCTCTTAACATATTTTGACAATAATACAGATATTGTAAGTGCAGAGAGTAATGAAGCAGAAAACAAAAATGTTACTATTATTTAACGAATTACTGTAGGGCATGTATTCTGTGTTCTAATCTCTCCCTGGCTGAATCCCTTCCTCTCAGCTTTATCACATCCACTATTCTGAGAGTGTGCGCACGCACGTGCGTGTGCGCACACGCGTGCGCTGCCCTGAAGCATTTGTGGAGTGCAGCATAAATGAATTAATGAATAAATAAACAGATTATTACAGCAAGACAGCAAGACTAGACAGGGTAGAGTGGGCAGATCAAATAATGTGTTCCCATTACAGAATTCTGCTTTAAAGCTAATTTTTGTTAAGACACGTTCCTCTTTCATAAATAATGTAGTTTGTAATTTCATAGCTTTGACACTTCCTACTAGGGAGCTAAGCTCAACTCCACACTATATAACCATCTCAAAGATTAAAGGTTAGATTTTCATGTTCCCTGGCCTTGATCGCCGTGTTAACATATAACTCAAAAGGATAATTCATGAACTTGCTTAGTATCCAGTGTTTAGAGATAGGAACTACAAAAGCTGCTACAGCTGATGTAGCTGCAAGAAATCCACGCCGTTAGTCAACGGGTCCTTCTGTTTGACCAAAGTAATAATAGAATTCAGACTTGTGAATACCATAATCTGCCTATAAAACATTGTATGTAAATCATATGCAAATTAGCTCCACTGTGCTGACAATGACCAAGAGCTGTTATGGTGTCTTACATGTTCAGCTAATAAGAAATGTGGGGTGTAAGTCATTCTTTAATAGTATTTTGGGATCTAAGCCATACTTTGGCCTCAAATGAATAGGACTTTTAAATGTCTTGCCCTGATTAGCCTTTTTTGTTATATGTTGGAGTATTTTTCCACCTCAATTTCACAATGTCTTCTGATGTGCAGCTACGTGATTTCATTATGAATATCCCATTTTTTCTTTCTTTTGTTACTTTGGAAGCTATCTGTCCTATGATACAGAAGGCATTTTAAGTGCTGACGTTCCCCCTCCTGATATACCGTTCTGCTTCGGTTCTGTTTTACACACACACATTGGTGTGGCATTTTTTAATGACTTGGCAGGTCAAAATAGTTTCTGGGGGGAAAAAACATTTTTAAAAAGGAAAAACCAGTCAAACCAGAAAATTTCTGTCCCCACTAACCTAACCAGTCATGGCAATTGCTGTCATTTTCTGGTTTAATGAACAATGAAGTAAAAGCTAAATGCATATAAAAACCCTACTTAAATTATTGTCACATGGATGGATTTTTCTTAACCCCTCCAAATGTTGATTTCTCTTCGTGTGATTCTATCTCATGCATTTTCAAACTGTTTTGGACAAATTGGTCATCGGGTAAATGAAGAGAGTTTGAAGGTCATTGAGTCTCCAAGTGCCAGTTACCTTGTTTAAATTACCGGCTGAATCTTGGGCCACACGCTAGAATAATTCATTTCTTTTTCCTTATTTACTGCCAAAACAACATTATAGGAAGATTTATGCAAGGAAATCACCTAAGATCTTAATCTTTGGTTAAAAATTCTTGTTTTTGTTTTCAGAGACTTTGTCCACAGAGTACTTTTTATAGCCCCCCCCCCCCCATTTAATAAAGAATGGCATTTTATCTGTGGGCACATCTATTCTGGATACAGGGTCTATTTCAGAGTTTTCAGCCTCAGTATTATCAACATGTGAGGCCAGATAATTCTCTATTGTGAGGGTTGCCTGTCCATTATTTGATGTTTAGCAGCCTCCCTGGCCTCATGCACTAAATGCAGATAGCATTCTACCCCACACCCCCAAGTTAAAAAATCATGTCTCTAGACATTGCCCGATGTCCCCTGGGGGTGGGAGACTTGGCACAGCTGCCCTAGTTGAGAAGCACTGGTGGTGAGAGTAGAATCCCACAGTCTAGGTGGGAAAGAAGGAATTGGGGCCCCCCTCCAGTGGGGCCCCCGAGGAGGGTATGCAGGCCTGTTTGGCTGATTCTCTTCTAAAGAAGTCAATCAGATGGGTATGGGGACCCCAAACCCAGCTCAGCCACACTCAGGAACACACTTGATTGAGAATGTGTGTTGTGCCAGGCACTGGACCTTACCCATAAACCTCTGAGGAAGGTAATAGCCTCCATGTTTTATAGATGGGGAAACTGAGGCTCAGAGAGGTTGAGTGATTTGTCCTCCAGGAAGTGAGGAACCCAAGATTCAAACCCTGAGTGGTAGGATGATAAAAGTTACATCCACCTCCTAGCACTACACAGCGAGGTGTTCTGTGGGGCCCAGGCCTGCGGGGTGTGGCCAGGGAGGTCAGCGGGGAGGAGGCTGACGGGGTCGGGGGAGGGTCTCTTCTATGGCAACTACACGTTTTGTTCAGTTACTTGAAGTCAAGGGCCTCCTGCGCTGGGTCACTCCCTATCAGGACTGACGGAGGGAGTTAATATTAGCCCCATCGGATGTGTGAGAGGGAATCCAGCAGATTGCTAAGTGACAGGAGCCGATCTGAGGAGGCTGGTCCTGCATGATGCCAGCCCCGTGACATTCTGGGTGAGGCGAAACTGTGGGGACAGTAGAAGGGTCAGTGGTTGCTGGGAGGGGAGGACAAACAGGAGCACAGAGACTTTCTAGGGCAGTGAAACTGCTCCGTGTGACACTACGGTGGAAATACAGGTCATTTTTGCCCCAAACCAGTGAATTCACACCACCAAGAGTGGACCCTAAGGTGAACTATGGACTTTGGGTCCATAGCAAAGTGTGATGTAGGTTCAGTAATTGTAGTGAGTGCCCGTTCGGGCGTGGATGGGGATATCGGGGAGGGGCGCGATGTTAGAACTCTGTACTTTCTGCTCAATTTTGCTGTGAACTTAAGACTGGTCTAAAAAGTAAAGTTTATTAATGTACATTTTAAAAAGCTTTCACGAACTGACGGTGGGTTTGATGAACCAGAACTTGATCATGCAAGTGGTCCCCATCAGATAGTTCTTTTACTAACATTGTCTGGGTGACTGATAACAGATTTGTGCGGAAATGTCTGTTGATGGGGCCTTAATAGGAGTGTCCCTTTCTTGCCTTCAGCAAGATCTGCTGGTGTGACAGTGGTGCCTCCCCTCTGGTTTTCTATGCCCTGAAAGCAGCATTGTGTATGTGCACTCTCCGTGCCTGTTGGCAATTTTCACTAATTGTTTACAGCTCTAAATTTTGCACTCTCTGTAAAGGATCTTTGTGTGTGCTGATTGCAGAAGGTAGTATTTCTGGCATCAGTAACCATGGTAATGAGTCAGTCCCCGCCTCAGATTGGGAGGCAGCTGCAGTAGCATCTAGATAGTAGCACCCCAGGGTGTTGCTAATGAGCCACGTTTCATTTGCTGTAAGGAGGACACATCCACGCCCTCACATGCTCGCTGTGTCCCGTGGAAGGCTATTCCTTGAGAACAACATTAGAGAAAAGAAATCCCATTTGGTAAAACCTTGATCTCAAAAGGAAAACATTCCGAGTTCGGGAAAGTAGAGCACGCAGAAGGAAAGCCTTTGAAGCTTCTGTGGGGACCCCCGCCCCGCCCCGCCTCCAGGCGCCCCCCAAGCATCGCTCGCGTCTCCCAGGCTATCAGAGAGCTTTCCGTCAGCATTCTCCTTTGACTACTGGAGGAAGGCATTTAAATATTTCAAAGATGTAGGTAATGAATAATGTAAAGGGAAATAGAAAAAGCTCCTAAACTCTCTCTGAATTCTGTAACGGGAGCTTTGCCATCCCTTATCAGATGTGACCGTCCTTTGTGGGGAGCCTGAAGCGGAGACACAAGGCACGGCTGCCTCGCGTTCCGTTCCCTGATGGGAGGCCGCAGGGCCTTCGCAGCTGCCAACGCCCCCCATGCGCCCCCCGTGCGCTGCGGCCACCGCCTGCTGAGAGACCCTTGCTGCCCTTCTCAACATGTGTAACCCCAACCGCTGGCCCTAGGCCTGGGTGCCACGTTGGAGCGAGCTCAGGGGAGCTGCTAGCCAGACTCCCCGCCGTGTAGGCGTGGACCCCACTCTCCGATCCCGGGCTGGACGCTGGCTTTCAGGCTGAGCGCTCTGCGAGGCACCACGGACACGCAGGCCCCGCGAGGCGCCTCCCGCTCCTCCGGATGCCTCACGCCTGTGAGCTCATTTCAGCCTGACAGCGACCCAGCGAGGCGGGTATTATCATTTTCAAATTGTACGGGTGACCAGAGAGGCAACTGCTCCAAGGTTTCCTGGGAGGTAAGTGGCAGGGCCAGAATTCACACTCAGGAGGTCTCCGGGCAGAGCCTCGGCCTCGGCTATGAGATACCGCTACGCGGGTCTGCCTCCCCCCCACACCTCTCTCCATAACTATCTATAATGCCAACGCTCTACGGCGTCGAGAGCCACAGAAAGGCCCGCTTCACATCCCAGCCCTGCCACTTGTCCCATAAGGAGTCCTCAGCCTTACCCTCAGTGCAGCTCTCTTCTCCGTGAAGTGGAATCACAGTCCCTGCTTCGCAGGGTGCTTGGCAGGCTCAAGGGAGATCAAGCACCCACCGTAGACTCTGGGCGACCGGCACCCCAGCCGATGAATGTAGCGTCGTCGCTTCGAATCTCTTTGGCCGGTCGCCGGCGTGCCGGTTAACCGAGAGTCTGCTGTGTATCGTTTGGGCCAACTCCAAGTGAGAACGAGTGGAAACGGGCCCACAGAGCGAGGCCTCGAAGGGACCCCGTGAAGGCCAGGACAGTGGTGCTGGGAACTACAGCGCGGCCACGGCAGATGGGCTTTAAAAAGGACAAGACAAATGGAGTACGTGTTACTGGGAACACGACGTAAAGCTGAGTTAACATGACACGTTGAAGAGAGAAAGGTCAGCAGTAAGGGGGCGAGAGGAAGGGGGCACGGGGGACAGAGAGATGGTGGAATTGCACGTTCAGGGTTCGACGAAGGTTTGCGTCCCATGAGAGAAGGTTCACTTTTCTCCCTTCCAGAAATTTCCACCTCTGGTGTCCGCTTTGCCTGTTTTCCCAGGAGAAGAGAGAGTTGCAAGCGTATTTGCTCTTCTTACCCCGTTCTTGCAAGCGAACTGCAGTGACACTTGCTTTCGATGGCGCTGTGGTTTTTGAACTTTAGCTACCAGTAGCCAATAGGTTAAGTATTTTGTTATCCTAGCGTTACTCCAGAACCCAAACTACGCGGCTGCTCTTCGGAACCGTAAGTCACGGTGGAACCAGTGTTACCGGCTTTGGCCTTTACAAGAGCACGACCACATTCCCTTAAAAAGCCGCTGTCCGTGTTGTGTCCGTGCGTCGTGAACGTCTGGGCTTCTGGGAAGCAGAGGGCAGGTGGGGGTGGGGAGCGGAACCGCCCTCTGGGCGCGGGGGGCGGGGGGGGGAGCGTTCTCGCGCGCGGCTCGCTCACTCCGCAGCCTGTGAGCGTCTGGGAAGCGATCCATGAGTGCATGCTCGGAAGGACAGATGGCGAGTGAAGGAGGGAGAATGCTACAGCAGGGTGAGTTTGCTTATTAAAAAGTTGGCTGCTTTGACAGAGCGTGGCACGTGTCCATGCAATGCTCCATGGTGCGAGTCAGAGAGGACTGGGGTGCCCAATGGCTCGCCCCCACCTCGGGATTTGTCTTTGGAGCATGATGACTTACAGTCATTGTTCAAAAGCCTCCTCCGTGCAGTCCAGAAGGCTCGTGCTGACTGTTGTCACCACCACGGCCGAGCCTCTGGGCACTGCAGCTCACCTCGCTCTCCACTGGCTGCTGCCCACGAGTGCCCCGAGCGGTGGGCCCTGGTCCGGAATCCCCCAGGAGGCAGGCCCAGGGCTGGGCTCCCCCAGTGCGTGCATGGCTGCGAGGAGCCCCACGCCCACCGGCAGCTCAGAGTTCACAGGAAGAGACAAAAGGGGACAGCTGTCATTTCATGAGGGAGGCAGGCAGCGAACAACGCAGCCAGGTGTAAGACCTCAGGAAGTGGCGGGTACAGGGGCACGCTGGAGACGTCCATGGGAACACGTCGATTGCTGGGTGGAAATATGTGATTTTAAAAACACTCCTGGCAAAGCGAGACGCTCTGCGGGCTGAGCTGGGCCCACAGCCAGCCCGTTTGCACCTGACGTGAAAGGTGGGAGGCAACGAGGTGGGGGGCGGAAATGGCCCAGGACACACCTGTCCCCCCCTGCATTTCTCCTTGGGACGGCAGACTTAGGATGGTGACCTTAAACAACCACGCAAAACACAGCACTCCCAGGAAAACAAGAAGCGTGAAGAGCAAACACAGCAGACCGTCCGCCGCCGGCTCCCCTGCCGGACCGAGGTGGCAGGATTTCTTGTCCATTGTTTTTGCCGGATGCTTGCATTCCGGTTAACGGAGAGCCTGGGCTTGGGGAAAGGCCCTGCAGCTCATCTGTGGGATAATATCAGGAACCGTCGTGGGGATTAAGTGAGTGGACACAGGTAAAGCGCTGGGAAGGGCGTCTGGCACCATGTAGGTGTTAGCTACCAGCAGGGTCACTACGACAGATGATGTCAGACTGCAAGGACCCCGGAAGAAGCAGTGTGGAGGTTCACTCCGCACAAGAGGTCCTGTTGCTCCAGAATGCCCCTGTGTATCCTCAGCTGCATAGCTCGCGTGTGCCCCCACTTTGAGCCCTGTCTCCGTCCTGCAGAGCCAGACCAGCACCGCTGAAACTGTCGTGTGCCTGTCAGTCACCTGGCGGTTCTGCACGTCTGCGGTGGGACCTGACTGGGCTGTGTCCCTATCCTCCTAGGTGGCCCCCACTGTCTTGTATTTGCTGGTGGCCGAGTGTTATTAGCCTCCGTACTCCCAGAGCCCGTGCTCAGCAAATGAATAGTCACAGGACGAGAGAATGGGCCAATTCATCACAAGAGCGTTGGGAGCTGTCTTTGTTTTCTGCTCCTTGGCTCTTTGAAGAATGTAAGAGCTGGACACTTTTCTGAGAAACCCATTGCTCTACTGGTGTTTCCCGTGCTTGGTGCAGGGACCCTGGGGCCCTGAGGCACAGCCCAGACACACTGGGTTCGTCGCCTTTCTCTGCAGTGACCCACCTGCAGAAGTCACTTTTAAAATGATGGAAATTAAACCTGTGGGTTTGGTTTCTTGACCTAGAGAAAGCGGTGCCTTGGAAGGCCCTGAAGGAGCCAGCCTTTAGACCAGGGCTGTCCAACCTTGTGGCTTCCCTGGGCCTCACTGGAAGAACTGTCTTGAGCCACGCATAAAATACACTGACACTAATGAAAGCTGATGAACTAAAAAAAAAAAGGTCCGTGCATAATTGTGGTCATGTTTTAAGAGAGTGTACGAATTTGCATTGGGCCGCATGCAAAGCCATCCTGGGCCACGTGCAGGCCGCAGGTTGGACAGGGTCACTTCAGAGGATGCGTATGTTGTGTCCCTTGTCCAGGAAGGGGCTATGGTTCTAAGAGAAGCAGCTGTCCAAACTTGGGGCATGGGTGGGAGGTAGGGGAAGAGAAGGACTTGAGGCCTGAGCCAGTTCTGAGCCAGCTCTTAGTCAAGTCCGGCCCAGGAGCTGGCCCTGAGTGGGGAACAGAAGGCCTGTGTGAGCGCCTGTGTTCTTGGCAATACTTGGGGTAGAAGTTGCTGGTTATATAGCACATGGCCCAGCCCGAGCCCCACTGCTGCTGTCCCATCCCCCCGGGGACATGGCAGCTCTGGGAACCATGCACTGTGTAAGTTGAGGCATACACCGCCTTCCCCGGCTCTGGGATTCACCTGCAGGACTGTATTTTATTCTTCTCAAAATCCCCCTTCAAATCTGCAGAGAGAGTTAGTGAGGGGAGAAGCAAGGGTGGAAAAGAAAAGCTTCCTTGGAAGTGAGGGCAGGCCTCTGTGGAGTTCACCTTTGCCTAATAAATAAAAACAAAATTCCTGCAGCATGAACTAAGAGGCCACAGGAGCACCGAGAACATCATGATTTTGCAAAACCAGAGCTGAAGCTGCCTGCAAATATTCCAGCAAAGCACTGCCTCCAGGAAATACACGCGGACCTGCGAAGGGGGTCTGTGTTTCCGTTATTAACACCTGGCACTCCAATAGCAAGTAGGGGCCTGGGAGTTCTTGATTGCTGAACCCCATCACAGAAGAAGGCAGCAATTAAAAAAATCCTGGCATGCTATAACTTAAAGGAACCATAGCAAATAAAAACTGAATCCAACTCCCTTATTTTAGAATCTTTTGTTTGGACCTTTTGCTTCCCCTGAATAAAATGGCTGGCAAAATCCCTATGGTATGACTTCTAAACACAGTGGACTGTCCATTAACCAGAATCCAAGCAACCAGCACTCTCAAACAACTGGCCAAGATTGTCTTTTGCAGGTAGCTTGAGATTTTGCCTGTCAGCAGAGAGTCTACTTATATTTATCTGGCATCTCCCAATCCCCATGGCTGCCCGTTAACTGAGCACCTACTGTATACATCTAGACATTCCCATAAACCTGTGGGCTTTCTAAGTTTTGCTTATGAGTCACACTTCATAAATGTTGCTGAAATAATCATCAGCAATGATAAGAAAAGAGTCTTTCCTGACCCGAATGGATTAAACCTGACATAGAACTTGTGCCATTGGGAGAGTTCATCGGGAAGGAGCACGGACTTGAGAATGGAAAACTTTCCTGAGAAGGAGGTGACACCAAGAGGCGTCCTCAGGCAGCTGAAAGACAAACGGGTATCTACTCAGTCCTGCTCTGGAGTGGGGTGAGCAGGCTGCAGCTGCCCAAAGCAGGGGGGCCGAGCAGCTCCCACACACGGGCCTCCAAGTGTGTGGTGGGTGCAGGTAAAGCTGGGTCTGCTGTGTGGTGGCTCACCGGTGACAAGGGACGCACGTGACATCTGTGGAAACACGGGCCTGGAGCACTCAGGCGTGCGGCTGCTCTGATTGCATGGGATTGAAACACGAACCCCGTGAAGCCTGACCCAGTAATGAAAGCGCGAAGGCCAGCCTGGGGTGGTGGCAGAGGAAGGCTGTTTGGATTCCAGCATGTGGGCACTCCATGTCTTGTGCAGTTGGAGAATGTGTCCCTTTATGTAGCACCACCACGTCTTTGGTGCTTGGGGCCTCCAAGACCTTCACATGTGCCTGGGAAGGAGCGTCTATGAGGGTTCTGGGAACAGGAGACAAAGGAAGCAGAACCACCTTAGGCTTTTGAAGCACCCGGAGGGACTGCCCCGGCCACCTCCCCTCCTGCACCGAATTAAGCTGTGACGATGCCCCCGTGTTCCCCCAGGACTCACCTTCCTGCCTTTTCACACCTGTCCCCCCCTTCTCCAGCCTCAAGGTCATGGCTCACAAGGAAGGCTTTGTCCACGGCTTGTTCTCCAGGGACCAAGGCTGTTGGGAGGAAATGACCTTCGCCACCTAATTAAACATGGTGTGTCCTTTCCCACCTCCTCATCTCGCACTGCTTTAACTCACCTTTGTGAGTTAAATGCCGTGTTGAGTCTGACCATTCACTCTGACTCACGTCTGAAGGCCTGGTCAATTATACTCAGTTTCCAGTCACTTTAAATCATTATGTTTCAGATCGAACGTGCCACCTTCCCCATGAGACCAGCTCTGCTGACTTCTCTATGCCCCCCCCCCCCCCCCCCCCCCCCC
>PVJL010010314.1:0-37837 GCA_004026885.1 Lyroderma lyra | reverse complement strand
GGCAGAGAGAGGCTCTGCTCAGCTCACATTTCCCACTTCAGAACCGGGTCTCTGAGGTTCTGAACCCAGAGAACGAGGAGGCGAGTGGTCGGAAAGCATCTCTCTGTCTAATTCCAGGGCACGTTCTCTCCACGGTGAGATTTCCACGCAGTATTTGCCTTTGGTGCAGCATCTACCTTCAGTAACAGGGAGGCTTTGCAAGGTGCATGGGTGACTACCAGCTGGGCCTCTGAGGACGTGTCCTGGGTGGTCACTGAGCTAAGAGAGGCCTGGCAGAGGGGTGCGGCGGTCAGAGTAGACCACTGGCACAGGCCAAAGAGTGCCTTACCCGGTACACTCCCCTGAAACCGGGCTCTGAACCTGCAGAGAGGGAGGAAAGGAAGCACCGCTGATGAGTGTGACCATGATGCTGCTGATGCCAACGATGTTGACAGCAGAACCCTGTCAAGCATCTTCGTGAGAAGTGGCATAGGTCAGTTCTTTAGCCCTGTAAATAACAGAATCTGCGCAGCTGGGCGTCGTCGCTGCGTTCGGGTATAGAGCATGTGCCCCCTTGTGGGGACCTGCGGTGGCACCTGGTTCCAGATGCTGTATCGGGAAACAGGAGCAGCAATGGGGCTGGGGGGCGGGGGCAGCTGGGAAACGTTTTGTCAGCTCAGATCCTATTTCTTTTTTTTTTTTAATTCATTTTTATTGTTAGACTTATTGGGGTGACATTACTTAAATGGCCAAAGGGGAGGGGGAAGACGAAACAGTGTTTTACATCAAGATGGGTCCTGGTCATTCGCTCTTACATTCACTTCTAAGTGGGAATGATGGCTCCATCGTATAATCAATCCTTTATGATTTTCCTTTCATGTTTCAGGAAGCCAAGGGTCCCCGCACGCCCACCCCCACATTCCGCAGCAAACACGCTTGAATGAACAAATGTAGCAGTGTTGCTTTCTCAATAAGAGAGGTTAACGCTTTGGAGGTAATTAGAGTTTTAAAACCATCTAGTCCAGTGGTTCTCAGCCTTCCTAACGCCACGACCCCTTAATACAGTTCCTCGTATTGGGGTGACCCCCATAACATTGTTGTCATTGCTACTTCATAGCTGTCATGTTGCTGCTGTTATGAATCATCATGTAAATATCTGATACGTGTTTCCCGATGGTCTTAGGCGACCCCTGTGAGAGGGTCGTTAGACTCCCAAAGGGGTCGCACCCCCCAGGTTGAGAACCGCTGTAATATTGCAGAGACGGGAATCTCCAGAAGATGGCAGCAGTGAGACATTTTCACCCCACGGTCGCAGACCGTGAGTCACAGATGAGCACATTTTGAGCCATCACATTCTTCTTATTGGAGCCTGTATTACTGCTTGTTGTCAGTAAAAATATGTACTAAATGTCGCATGCTAATGACAGAATGAGTCCTTCATTCAATATTGTTAAATCATAAAACGAGAGACACGGGGGAAGGCACAAGCCCTGCAAATTCTCCTCCAAGTGCTGTATGTTTACATCCCAATTTCAGGAAAACAATTACTGCTGTTGACATTCATTGCTTCAACAACAAAAAAGCTCTATTGCTTGGAAATTTGCTCTTGTTCCAAGAGCTTGAAAGCTGACATTTTGGAAATTTCCTATCTAATGTTGACTTTTGGTAAAAGAGGTCCTCAGTATTTTGGATGTCTCAGAAAGGACACCGGTCTTTTTCTTAGACAAGGGAAGACTTATGTAAAGGTCAAAAGTTAATTTTACCCCTAGAAATACATCATTCAGTGGGATCCCATATACTCTTCTTGTTAATATAAGTAGGCTGAAGTATAAACCTAATTACTATTCAAACAGAAATGCAAAGTTTCTTAAATAATATGTCTATATAAGCATGTATTTATTTATACTTTTTAGTATCATTTTCTACTTTAAGAATATTTAAGAGATAACACATCTGCCGTAAATCTCTGCTATATAGATCACCATTCATATAGTAGGAAAGTTCTGTTTAGCTTAGTCATTTTATATTAAGGCCGTAGACGGCCGCTTCCTGAGCGGTCTGTACCTGAGCAGTAAAAGTCAGTCTGTGCCTAGCTGTCTGTCACTGGCAAACCCTAAAACTAACCATGAAGCAGAGGGCACCTCACCTAAGTGGATCATCGTGATCGATGGAAACTGCATGTGGGATGGATGCCAGTTCATTTGAATTGACCTGAAATTCCTTAGAGGGCCATGGTGTAGAGCTGGGGTGTCAACCTTTTGGCTTCCCCGGGCCACATTGGAAGAAGAATTGTCCTGGGCCACACATACATTGTACTAACACTAATGATAGCCAATAAGCTAAAAAAAAGAAGAAAAGAAAAGGGGGTCCATGCATAATTTTCATAACATTTAAGAAAATTTATGAATGTGTGTTGGGTCGCATTCAAAGCCATCCTGGGCTGCATGTGGGCTGTGGGCTGCAGGTTGGACCAGCTTGGTGTAGAGGATTAGTCGTTCTGAGACTGGAATATGCCGGCCGATTCCTGCTATTAGTAATCCCCTGTGATGACGTTATCGCACAACTAAGAAAAATTATTTTTGCATTTGTTTCAATTCAGTTGCTGATCACCCCTGTCCCAGTCCCACCAGCAGAACTTCGGGGGCATTGTGTCTACATGACACCCAGGAGAGAAGGGATGATACTTTAGAGCTTTAACCAAAGTCACAGTCACTCTTTCCTCAGTGTCCTTGTCTGTAAAATCAGGGCGGTGAGCGACATAGCTCCTAAGGATTCTTTACGTTTTAACATTTCAGTGTTTCTTTTTCTGAAGGTATCAGGAGAGGATTAAGGATTCCACCCCCTCCCCTTTCTCTGCCAAAAGTCAGAGAGAACATTCTTTTTGTTCTAGCACATTCAGGTAAGCCAGCTGAAGCGACACCACACTGATTCCCCGAAACCTAAGTTCTTATATTTAAGCTATAGCTTTTACGACTAGCTTCGTAAGTCTCAGATCCCTACAAGGATAAATACTGTGTTTTCCGGAACTAGATTCAGAAATCCGTTCCCTCTATCTGTGTGTATTGCTCCTGGCAGGAGGCCAACGTCCGCTCATTCCTGTGTAATTGATCTGTGCCATCTTAGTTTCAAGGCTTAGCCAAAGTCCTTCCTAATAGATTGGAGATGACAGATATGGAATTTTCTTCTCTTGTCCTCCAGTGGGACACCCAGAACAGAACTGTGATGGTGGGTTCTGATGCCTTTATGGTAATTTGGGGAAAGCTTAAAACAATATTAAGGAAAACATATTGGGATATGTGTATGGGAATGTTTTAAATGTCTGGTAATGAACACAGATTTATTGAATTAGTTTTAGTAGGTAAAGTGAGTTGTTTGGTTTTTTTTATTGTTGTCAAATTTTATTAAACTAAGAATCATGTATAAAAGCACCAAAACAATGCATCGAGCCCAGTCACTCAGCAACTGCTAATATTATTTTTTATAGACTGTACTTGAAGGGTGGTTATTTATAATCATCCCAGAAATATCTGGATTATGATAGCAGGTCACATTAGGAGACTAAAATACAGACTGTCTTAAATAAAGGTTGGCTGGTTTCACTCAGGATTTTCTTAGATTAAGGTCTAATACCCATGAAAACGAATCATCCTCTCAGTGGCAAAATGAATATGGCCCACATAGCCCATTTTATCCAGTCTGGTCAGTTTTCCTTTAATTTTAGGTACAAAGGCTCAAAGACCAGTGTCTCTAGGAAGTTTAGTATTGAAACTTTGCTTGTAAACCCTAAAAGTCACAGGAAACATTGCATAGGTATGACGTCTTACTAGATTTGCTAATGTTCTAAGGTCTTGAGAAGAGATGGTATGTGTTCTGCTACTGCAGGAGATGGACCTGTCTATCTCACTAGTAAGGAATGCTTATTAATATTGCCATAGTTTCATAAGAAGTGTTGTACCAAAAGAACCTTATCTGCTTAGCTGACACTTTTTTGGGATAAGTCCCAAACAGCAGAGTCTCAGTATATGTAATGCAGTAAAGATGCTCAATTCATTCTCAGGGTGCCTAGAGATGTAAACAACAGAAAGAGAGATGCCGGGCACAGAGAGCCCGGGACTCGGGTGCTCATCACTTATGACAGATGCAAGTTCAATACATATGTGGCAAAGAGACAGGAAAACAAATGCTTTCTCGTTGGTGAGCTTGCTCAAAGTGCGCGTCGGGGGAATGCACGTATAGCACACGCGCTCTTCCACCACCGGAGTTACTGATTTAGTGAGTCATCTGCACTCTTTGGAGTATCAATATTGAATTGCTTTGTTTTTCCATTAACAGCCATTAGCTGTGCTCTGTTGAACAACTGAACTCCTTTCTCTCTGAGATCTTAATTAGTCCACTTATATAACCCTCTAGTATTTTCAGTTATTATAACAGAACAGTCTCATTCTACCAATAGCTAATTCTGTTCATCTTTTCTAAAACCACGTACAGTACTCTCAGTTAACCGGCATCCATGGGGATTGGTAGATGCTGGATAAGTGTCAGTAGACTCTCCATTAACCAGAACTCAAGCAATGGACACTCTCAAGCAACTGGCAAAATGTTACTTCCAGTTGTTTGAGATTTTGCCGGTTGCTTGAGTTCCGGTTAATGGAGAGTCTACTGTATTAATTTTTTATTTAGGAAAACATCACACAGTGCAATGAATGTATCTTAAGTGCAAGGTTCAATGACTTTCATAGGTGTGTATATACTTATGTAGGATGTAAGATATACAAAAATCAGTTATATTTTTGTATACTAGCAATCAACAATTTGCAAGTGAAATTAAGAAAACAATTCCATTTACAATCGTATAAAAATAATATTTATATTTGGCAATAAATTTACAAAATAGTGCAAGACTTACACACTGAAAACTACAAAACGTTGTTGAAAGAATTTAAATTAGACCTAAATAGAATAAAAAGCATTCCAAATAAAAGGCATTAATGGATTGGATGACTTAACATTGTGAAGATGGCAATATTCCATAAACTGATCCCCAGATTTAACATGAACTCCTATCAAAATCTCAGCTGTCTTTTTTTGGCAAAAATCCTTGCACAAATATCATGTTCTTAATTACTACTAGCTTTATAGTAGGTCTTTATATCTATCAATGTAAGTCATTCAATTCGGGTTTTTTTTTCAAGATTGTTTTGGTTATTTGAGATACTATTCATTTTCATATAAGTTTTAAATACAGCATGTTAACCTCAGCAAAAATCTACTGAGATTTTATTTGGAATCTCATTGAATCTATAGAAAAAAATTAAAAAGCATCAACATCTTGCTAATAGTTTTCTTGCACTTGCCTGTCCCCACACATAGTTATTACAGTATTAGTGACTAGATTCTCTAAGCTGTACTTTACATCCCTGTGACTGTTCTGTAACTGCCAATTTGTACTTCTTAACCCCTTCATGTTTTACACCCAGCCCCCCAACCCCACCTCCATCTGGCAGCCATCACTTTGTTCTCTGTAGCTGTGAGTTTGTTTCCATGAGAAGTGAAATAAGTCGGACAGAGACGAGAATAGCTAGATCAGGGAATAATTACATTTGGAATTCTAATGGATATTGCCAACCGCCCTCCATAGTACCAATTTACACCCTTCAGAATGGTGTATGGTAGAGCCTGTTTGCCCACAGGAATACTTTATCACATAATATTTGAGTTTTCCTGTTGAGTGAGTGGACAGTGATTTCTCAGTGTTGTTTTAATTGGCATTTCTTTTATTATGAGAAAAGTTGAGAATCTTTTCTCATGTTTAAAACTCTTTTGTAGTTCCTTTTCTGTAAACTCTCAGTACTCTGGGCATTTTTCTATTGGGTTCTTGGTCTTTTTCTTAATGAATTTCTAGGAACTTGTTATCTTATTCCCAGTTTGTCTTTTGACAGCTACTTCTCAAGTTTTTGGCATAGAGGATTTTAAATTCTTTTCATGACTTCCAGATGTTAAGTTATAATTAGAAAGGCTTCTACCACTCCACAATTATAACCCATTCTCTCATATTTACTTCTAATACTTTTATGACTTCATTTTTACACTTAAATCTTTGATTCATTTAGAATTTATCCTGATATATGTTAAACTGTATGGATTCAACTGTATTTTTTTCCACGAGTCTGTGGTTATTTTGATTGTTCCCAGTTTGGGGACGTTAAGAATAATGTTGTTATGAGTATTTGCATACGATGTCTTTGTGTGGATATATGTATTTATTCTTGGTTAGGTAGCTAGGAATAAAATTGCTGGGAGGAATGTTAAGAGTGTGTTTAACAGTTTAGGAGACTGCCAACTTGTTTCCCACAGTGGATGTGCCGTGCTGGTATCACCACTAGCAACGGGTGACGGTTCCACTTGCTCCACCTGCACCTCCATTCTCACCCAATCCTTGGTGTTGTCAGGCTGTTTAGATTCCAGCCTTTCTCATGAGTGTCGAGTGGCATCTCTTTGGTGCCTTCTTCCTGACCACGCACGCTTCTTAGATCTTACCTTTATTTGGCATTTGCGTGGTCAATGTTCGTGTGAAGTGGTATCCTTTTCAGGGGTCATAATGCCCTTTTTACAGCTGCAGATACATTTATTTCAAGAAAACACATTTATTTCCTCTTTAAAAAATTTTCTAGCACAAAATGTTTCCATTTTCTTCACTGTGTAGCTGCCTTCTTGTGCAATTCATCCACAAAAACACTCCCCCTCTTCCACAACCTGTCAACCTCAGGCTAAGCTTGTGAAGTCATTGAAGTTTAGTCTCTTCAGTCTAAGGGAACAATTTGAAGCAGGTGGCCTTAATCACCAACAATGAGGCCCTGAACCCATCAATCAGTGCAAGCAATCTGGCCTAGGCTATTGTCAGAATATCGATGAGTGATTGAGATAGAGAAGATCATTTATATCTTCATTCTTCCGCCCACATTGTATAAAAGGACACAGCAACCATGAGAAATTTAAAATACGAAATTCTTCCAGTTGCAACGATGTTAATAATGATATGAAAAAGCCTGATGAGATGCGTTAATTCTCCACTTAACGGTGATTACTGCTGAGCACAGAAAGGAGCCAACTCCTAGTGCACAGCGCAGGCGAATCTGCAAGAGCTCAGCTCAGCGAAAGAAGCCGGACGCAGAGACACGACGCCGTAGCGTTCCATTTGCACGATGCTCGGAGCCCAGCAACTGTCAACACTCATCCATGGGGAGAAAGCAAAATAGTGGCTGCTTCTGCGTGGGGATGGTGACAGACTGTTCTAGAAGTGGCCATGAGGGAAGGTTCTGAGGTGCAGGACAACGCCTTTGTTAAGGCGGCGATTACACGCGAGCGTGTATTTGTCCAAGCTCATCAAACTGTGCCTTTAGGATTCGTGTACCGTCCTGTGCCTGCGACAGGCCTTAATTACAAAGATGACCACCACTTCGGTTCAGTGCCTTAAGCCTCTATCAGAAACACTTTCCTAAGAGCAAACTTTTCCTCCGAGAGGAATGTTTGCCGCCTGGAGAGGTCATGAAGAAGGTGTAGGTTTAGAGGTAAATAAGTCCAACCAACTCTGCACCTCTGCACCTCTGCCATGTCACCCGCAGAGCCGCGGTTCCCTGGTGGGTAAGCTGGAGACGACACACAAGGCCTGAGAGTGGGTCGCCGTGCAGGCCGGACCCGGGCAGCAGGAGAGCCCGCAAGCGTGGGGCCGGGCGGGCACAGTCCAGTGGACCTTGGTCCCTCAAGGTCGCTAGTTCAGTGGCGTACATCAGTGCGTTCCATTTTGTATTTTCAGTGCTTTGTGCTTGTTTATTCGGGCCCCAAACACTTCCTGACTGGATAGGGACCCCTCCTGTCGTGCTGGGGAACTGTAAGGTGTGAGAGCAGGTCCTTATTTCTAACCTGTGATTTGTCAGTCTCCAAAAGGAGACATCCACAGGCCCAGAGGGAAAAGCCCCTTGGGCTCTCGTGCCTCCCAGGCCAGGGGCTCAAGGTCACCGCAGATGCACCCCCGCGAGAGCTCGGGCGCTCTCCTGCCGGCACCGCACCGGACACCGCAGACCTCAGAGCGGTCGTGCATCTGCCGGAAGTTGTGCCAACCACCTCGTCCTCCTGGCTGCCGGGGGCCCTGGGGTTTTCCTCACCGGCCTGTCACTGATACTTGTGTCACTGATACTTTTTCTGTCCACTCAGATCTCTGACAAGGAAACACGGTGTCCTTCTAGGAACCGTTAACTGGTATGGACTCTGTTCTCACCCTGTGACACCTTCCTGAGTTGTTGGTACAGTGCTGCCCATGTAAGTGCACGGTGACAACTTCGCAAACTTAATTGTCAGATTTTGGGGACAATGACAGCTCTGACAGCCATTCCAGGAAAAGAGTTCCCAATATTGCTCTGAAGTGTGCACTAGACACTGGCGTGGGTGCACAGCATCCCAAGGGGAGTCCTTCGAAGGTGACCACAGTGACACTCAGCAGTGAGGTTGCAGCACTTTTTCTAGGGTGAGTTTGCGAAATTCATAGTCCAACCTCGTGGACGCCTCCGCATTTTCTCCACGGCAGTCGCCTCCTGCCTGACTTACTCTCCCCAGCGACTCTGTCTGACCTTGCCCTTCCCTGGACGTCACCCCAGCCCTGTGGGGTAAATTCCTGGACTTCAGTAGTCATGCTTGTTTTGCCACTTTTAGTCACACAGCTACCGAGGTGGTGGTCCTTCCTTAGAGACCGTACCGCCAGCTGCTCACAGGCGACTGCGGTCATTTCATCGTATGAATCTAAACTTCCCTGCCTTAAGTTAGGGGCCCCTCCTGCCCTGGTGCCACCTCTCTCCCAGCTCTCCCGGGGTCCCCATTTCCCACTCGGTGTGCTTGTCCCCATCCTCCCTTCCCAGAGTTCTCATCCAAGTCCCTCACCGTCTCCAGTGCCCTTCCTACCACTTACGTGGTAGGAAATCTTTCTACCACGGGAATCTTTCATGACAAAATCAACCATGCCGGAAATACACCAAACTGGAAATACACCAAAATTCCAGTTTACAAATTTAGTAAAAACCGTTATTCATATTACCACTGGGCTCTTCAAATTGTGTCCTTAAAGCCACATTTAAATAGCAATATAATTTGCAGCAATTAGATTTGTATACATGTTACATTCTCGCTGAATTTTAATGTCCTTGCTTGTTAAAAGACAACTTCCCAGGTACCTGACATCTGGCCTCTTGTAAACACTTTGCTGAATTAATGAATGAACAAAACTCAAAGTGAAGAATAGCGCTTTATTATTTCTTTAATAGCAAACAGCTCCACCTGGCCACAGTAAATGCTTTTGGGGAAATCTGATTAAGAATTCTTACAGGCTTACCGAGGGGTGAATTTACTAAGAAAACTCAATTTTGACCTAATTTCTCCTCCCTCCATATCTACCTGGGAGACTGAGTCTGGAGGCATTTGTATGTGTCATAAGGGGATTCTGTGTTACGATGATCTTGACGCTGGTGGCTAGTAACATTGTCAAATCTTGTCAGTTTTATTTATGGGCCTATTTCACTAGGGTATGCAATGAAAATGATAAAAGGTGACTTAAATTGTGATCCCAGGGTTAAATGCTTATTTGATGCTTAGAAGAATTTAGGAGAGTAGACATGATGGGGCTTTGTTGCCTACCCCCATCCTGATTTCCTTTCATTTAATTCAAGTCCTCAAAATACACTTCAGTGATTCATGAAAATAATACTACATTTGGAAATTTGGAGAGATTCAAGTATGTATTTGTATCTGCATGCAGCTTACAATAAAGAACGTCTCACATAATTAGTTTAATGTTATTGTGTTTTAACTCTGGAATCCAAGAAGGGAACGTTAATGCATTTCAAAAGCAGAAGAAATTTTTATCCAAACAACTAACCATAGGTGATCACAAAAACAGGAAAGAATTCACAAGAGTGATGACTGAGTTAAACAGATGACAGTATCTGACAATGTAGTATGTCCGTAACAAGATTGAAGGTCTCCAGATATGTGAACAAATATTTTATCGAGTTCAGTGCACACGAGTAAGAGTCATCATCAGTGTTCGGCCGTCCCTCGTGAGCTCCTCGCTTGAGCTGTGGTCGACATCCTGGGCTGTGACTGAGTCATCGGTCATCTTTCCATGAGTTCCAGACATTCTGATTCATGGAGCACACCACAGGATGGCCAGTTCATCCTGGCCAGACCACCCCTGACCTCTGCCTTTTTGTCTAACTTCACTTGCACCCAGAAGCCCTGTGTAAATGCTTTCACAGACAATTCATGGCCGTGGGCCTGGAACAGAGACGCGAAAAATAAACACCCTGAGGTCACTTTCGAAGTCATTGACAGAAGAAGGCTGGTCAGTGGGTGAGCTCGCCAGAACTCCCTGCATTTACGAGGTGCACAGTGACATACTAGACCAGAATCGGGGGGATTTAGGTACTGGTTTATCCTTAGGTCTCAGCTGACTTTATTAACTCTTCGAAAGTGACTAGAGCACTAAGAAAAAACAGAACACCCCCCCACCCCTACACACACACACACACACACACACACACCCCAGTCTTTTCTATCATATTAAAAAATACGGTCAATGTTTAAATAGTGCACAAAACAAATGCACACACTGTGAAAAATTACAACTGTTTGTGCCTCGAAACTTGTTAGGTCTCCCTGGCTTACCACAATGCCATCCTTCTCCCCCAAGCACAGTATAGTTTTTCATGAAATATACCATGCTTTTTATTTTAAATGTACTAAAAATTCATTATTGCATAGTTTGCTTACATCACTTCCTCAGTTAGTTCTAAAAAGGTCTTAATGCAAATAGACACAAGTATACGAATTTACATAGCTGTAAATATATGAATGCTCGTTCTCATTTCCTCTGTCATATTTTCCTCATCTGCCTGTTTTTAATTCTCTTTCTTCAGTATTATATATTTACATACGCTACCTAAAAAACACTTTCTGAACCAAAGTGTGATTTAAATAAAACAATGAACGTAACTATCGGGACATGCTGACGACTCATATTAGCATTTCCAAAAACTTGAAGAAAAAGTGGATTCCAGTATGAGAAAATAATACACTCCAGGTTAAGTCTGGACCTTTAGAGAAGTGACCCACAGAGGTCACATTTCACCTAGAAAAGGAAGCAAATTAAATTCCTCCTCGGTCTGGGAGGCGCGTTGAGGAGGTTTATGCTGGGATCCGGGTGACTTGACTTAAGCACAGCCCTTGCCCCGGGCCATTTCAGGCCCAGCTCCGCGCCTCCTCCCGGGCCTCACAGCGCCCCGAGGCCGCACAACTGAAAGCATTACCCCAATCAGCGAGGGGTCGCCCTACAACCTGCCCTTGGAAACTTGGACTATCTGCATGGCCGCCCCCTCTGGGTCCTTTTCCCGAAAGGCCCATTTCCGAGCACTGCGCTCTGACGAGCGTCTGGTGTAAAAGCATCCGGGTGGCTTCCGTGCTCGTACGTTTGGAAAGCGGGCCATGGGGTGGAGCGGCATGTGGGGCGCAGCGGCATGTGGGGTGCAGCGTCCGCTTCCCTTCCCGTAGGGCGGCGACCCCACAGACACATCCGGCCCGCTCCCAGGAGCTACACCGCACACCTCCCCTATTTTTGTATAAGAGAATAACCCTAGACTATTAAAGAATTAGCAAACAACAAGGATCTTTTCCTTTTGCTTCCAAGTCTTTAAAAATACTCTCATTGGTTGATGGAGTGCTGCCGGGAGGAGGCGGGGCTTCAGGAGAGATGCGTTGGAATCCCAGTTCCACTGGGTAACGTGCTGTGTGTTGTCGGGGAGGAAAGCGGCCTCTTGGACCCTCTTTTGCATCTGTGCAATGCAGCCACCTCAGAGAGAGAACGTGGGTGGAGGACCAGCGGTGCCCCCTCACATCCTCCTTCCCTTTACAAGGGAAAGAATTACAGATGAGTAACAAGACTTAGAAAGCCAAGTTAGTCTTCATAATCAAGCAACCGCCTCTTCCAAAGGATCTGCCACAGGGCTGCCCTACAGAAGGCCCAGTGGCATTGGTGAGAAATGATAATGGCAGCCCTGTGACTTCTGTAGACTATCTCATACAATATTTTCAGTAGCCTCTGAGGTGTGGGGTTATTACCCATGTTTACAACCAGGAAACCAGACTCGGAGATGAGGTGTCTTGCCCAGCTAAGACATTGGAGCTCAATCTGACATCGGTCTCCTGGGACTGACCATGTGGTCACACTGTCAGACTCCCCAGGCCTCTGTGCCCACACTAAACATTGCAGAAAACATAGCCTCGTCTTCATTTGTCTGGTCGGTGGAGGAAATAGAAACTCAGAAAGGCACCTATATGCCTGACATCACATAGCTGATGACCATAGAATTGGATCTAAAACCCTTCAGAAAAGCTGGACTTCATCTCAGTTGTAACTGAGTTGTAAACCAAAATTAATTTTAGCCTGTAATATAGAATTTTTTAAAAGCATTTATTTGAGCAGAAAGAGCTGCAGTCCAGGAGACAGAGATTTGGGTAGCAACCTAAACTGTGCTCCATGGAGAGAAGGGGAGGTCACCTTGATTGGAGAAAATGCCCACTGAGCTTCCCAGTTAGTCTCTTTTATGTAAATGAGGGATCCAAATTCATACATTTCTGATTGCATAGTCCTGATTGGTCGTTATGGCACAGTTCTGATTGGCCGGGACAGGTTTTAGGAGGAAAGGCAAAACCAGGAAGGCCCTTGCCTCAGGAGTATAAATACACAGGACAGTGCGTGAGAGACCGAGTTCAGGCTGAGGTTCTTTCCAGGACCTGAGCCCTCTCAGCAAGTGGCGGCTGGGCTCTTACCAGTTATGAAACTCAGGCCCTCGGTTGACCACGGGGAGTCCATTTCAGTAGATAACTTCCTTCTCAGGGTTCACATCAAAGAAATGTTTCCTCTCAGGGTGCACAGTTGGTTCCACCAGGGAGGTCATGGCATCCCCATACTTTCTGGGCTTCCAGCACCTGCCTTTCTAAATGGCTTTCTTTTTCTTTATAGCAATGATTACTACCTGACTTTTTGTTTGTCTGTAGTCTGTCCCACGCTAGGAGGTCGGCTCCTAGGGCAGAGCCCTGGGCTGCTCAATGTTAATCGTCTCCCCAGTACCCCCCATCCACTAGTGCCAGGGCTGTCCCACCTTGTGGCTTCCCTGGGCCACATGGGAAGAAGAATTGTCTTGGACCACATATAAAATACACTAACACTAACAATAGCTGATGAGCTTAAAAAAAAAAAAAAAAAAAAGGTCCATGCATAATTTTCATAATGTTTCAAGTAAGTTCATGAATTTGTGTTGGGCTGTATTCAAAACTGTCCTGGGCCACATGCAGCCCACACACCCCAGGTTGGGCAAGCCTGAACTAATAGATAGGCACCAGTGAGGATCTGTAAAATGAACATCGAGATCACTGACATCCAAATGTCTCATCATCTGTAGTTATTGAAAGGTAAGGAGTGTGGGTCACCACTTCCAGCTGACAGATGTATATCTTAATGGGGATTTTTCTATAGGACATCAACGCAGAGGAGTCAATCTGGTAGTGAAACATCACAGCAGGTGTTTGGAGGTAGAGTGTTAGGCAAGAGAGTCTTTGCATCCCTCAAATCACCCTTCCCAGGTAACTGCCTAAAGTGGTAGACGGGGTCTGAATTCCATGACGTAATTCAGCAATGATGCTCAAGTTAGAAATTTTGGAGAGGAGGGAAAAAACCACTCTGGAGGACTACTTGTTACATCGCAGGGAAACAGCTCAGCACTCATGGCTTTAGTGCCTACATCCGACTGCCTTGTCCCTGACGTGAACTTCCTTAGGCCAGTCATTTTTCTTATCCTATTTCTATTTTTCTGAAAAGGGGTTTTCGTGAGCAACTTGACTGTTTATAAAAATCCGAAAATCTGGGTTTTGGGGAATAGTGGCGGTCTGCACCACGTTAAAAGCAGATAGCCATTTATGGTTAAATTCAATAGAATCAATGCAGTTAGCAACGTCTGCATCTGTACATTTTTTAACTGCCCTGCTCTCTTTGATATGAGGAGCACATAGTTCAAATTATTGTGAAAAATCCTTGTAAAAAAAAATCCCCCAATTAGTCTAATATGATAATTAGGACTAAGGAATTTAATCAGGACCTCCTTGAAATTTCCTTCGCTCAATTCAGGCGTTGAGAAATGGTGTGTGCGTGTGTGTGCGTGTGCATGTGTGTGCGTGTGTATGCGTGTGTGTGTGTGTGTGTGTGCGCGTGTGTGTGCGCGCGCGGGCGCCCTTGCCGCCTGCACAGAGGGGAAGAAATTGTGAAATAGGAATCCTATGCTTGGTTATTTATTCATGTTATCACTTATTCCCCCCCCCCCCCCATTCTCCTCTTAAGAGTTTCCTTCCAAATCAAATCGTCCCCACTTGTCTCGGCTTCTTCAACCGTGGGGATTCAAGAGATGGAAAGCGACTCCGCCTTCTTATGAATATGCAACAGCGAGGGGCGGGGAGGAAGCCGGCGAGAGAACCCGGCGAAGAATTCAACCTGAGCCGGCCTGGAGCGGGCTCTTGCCGGCCGCCCGCCACCGCCGCCGCGGCCTTCCAAGCCCAACGAACAATAGCGCAGCTCGGGTCTTGGACGCCCCGCTCCCCGCGGTGGAAAAGCAGGTGCAATTGTTCATCGCCCCGGAAAGGTGGCTTCTGAGCAGCCCTTCACAGCCAGTCTGAACTCCGACCAAGACGGAAACAGTCGGACGGATTAACCGTTTGGGGACCTCCGGGTCTGAAGGTCCTCGCCCTTTGTGGTGCAAATGAGGAGGGCGCCTGGGCCCTCGGGGCGGCGCTCGCCCGGGACGGAGCTTCCCCCGCGCGGCTCCCTTCCCACTTGGAGCTCGGCTCGGGACGGTTAGAGCCCCCCAGACACCCCGCTGCTAACGCGGAGGAATGCTGGGAAAGGTAAGTGTGTTTTCTTGGCCGGCTGTCTCCCCTTCCTCACTTTGGGAGAGGGGGAACCCCTAAGCAGCAGGCGGCCGGAATCCTGTGTCCCTGAAGCATTTATTTCTGAATCAAGGGTGAGCTTCGTTTTTTCTGAAACAAGAGCCAGAAATCAGTGGCCGCGGGTAAGAAACCCGTCGGCAGAGACAAGTCGGTGAGGTGGAGCTTCCAGAAGTTGTCGCGCGGCCCAGCAGGTGCAGGGGGCTCGCGCGCGAAGCTGCGCCCGCGGGGTGCGAGCGTCGCTATGGCAGCGGGGGCGGAGCCAGCCGCGGCGTGCCTGGGTTGCCGGGCGACGGAAGGGCGAGGGGTAAGGGGCGCGGAATCGTGGGGAGCTTCCTCCCTGGATGAGCCAACAGGTCGCTGTTTGTTTTGACACTTGTCGCACTGGATCGTTCACTCAAGTCTGTTGGCAGCCACTTGTCCTTTGGTTAGGGAATCAGCCTTCTAGGCTAATACCTACCTAATGCCACACTACTCTGCTTTTAAAAACATTTGGGTTATGGTCTGATGGAAGACCAGAAAAGGCAGATACTTCTTTCTATGGTAATATATAATTAAAAAATTATTCTGTTTCCTCGTTTTCAAGGTCGCATCTGATGGGTATTTCTTAATTATTATCATTTCAAAAAATAAAATGTAAAACCAGGTTTGGATCCATGAAAACAAACTGGCCTTCTTCAGCGTTTCCCACGTATTAAGCAAAATCTTTGGAAAAGAAAAAAGCACGTGGAGCAGGTAGCAGGCAACGTTCTTAAGAGCCCAGACAGGTGCATCTTCAAATGTTTTAGAAGACACGACTTTGACAGAGAACAGGACAGAATCAACTTTTATTTTATTTCACAGAATATGTAATTTTGGCGTATCGTCTCGAAGATTGTCTTAGCCATACACTACAGAAAAAAATTGGCAAGGAATTTGAAGTATCTTTTCCACAGCAGCAATGGGCAGTTAGAGTAGTATTTGCACCCTTTCCATTGTTTTTCTACTATAGCTAAAGTTGTGTTTTGCATTTGTTTCTCCAGATTTTAATAGTGTTTGCCAAAGACACTGATCTGTGACCAGTTCTTAAGATATGTGTGTATTCCACACGCTAGTTTATTTCTTCCTATGCCTCCATTTAAAAATTATCCATGTGTTATTTATTCATTCACGTGTTCATTCATCAAACATTTATCGAGGCTTTACTATGTGATGTGTACAGTGCCAGACTTCAGAGCGAAGGGGTAGGTGGGCAGGGGAACATACAAAGTTAAATGAGAAAAATTCACAGTTTAGGGGGAAGGAAAGTCTAGAGAGTAGTTATAAACTACTATGACATTCTCGTTTAGAAATGTCACTTAGGACATACCTTGCTACTGGCTAAGAGAGGCACTGGTCACAGATGAGCTTTGTGCTTCATCGATGTCAGACTTGTGCAACCCGCAGCCCACAGGCTGCATGGGGCCCAGGACAACTTTGAAGGTGACTCACCACAAATAATCCGTAAACTTTCTTAAAACATTGAGCTTTTTTGCGATTTTTCTTTTTTTCTTTTTTTTTTTTTTTTTTAGCTCATCAGTCGTTGTTAATGTTAGTGTATTGTATGTGTGGCCCATGACAATTCTTCTTCTTCCTGTGTGGCCCAGGGAAGCCACAAGGTTGGACACCCCTGACCTATGTCATCACCTTTGTCCTTTCAAGGTGGCGTATTGTACTGATTTAAAATCCGAGGAGGGTGACCCCCAGAAAAGTACATTCGTTTGCCCCAGGTCTCACAGTCAGCAAGTGGTCAAGTCAGGATCTGAATCTGAATGTGACTGCTAAGGAAGAAACGAAATTGTTTGGTTTTCTTTATGGTGGAGGTGTTTCTAAAGTCAGCAATCAACTGCATTTCAGAAGCGGCAGCCCACACGTCCTGCTGCCGGTGCCTTGCCGTTGGCTGGATGACACAGGACCTGCTTTGCAAAGGCAGGAACCAATGCTATGTTTCCAGATGGCCAGAGAAGGTTCCCGAATCTTCTGCAATAAAAGTTTTAGTATTCACCAATCTCAGAATCTCTAAGTACTGTCGTTTGTCCCCTTGACTTCCTTTGTCGTCTGCCTTCAGAAAAGGTGGAGCATACTTGTCCACTTGTCTTCATGTCGTACCTTGTCATGGGTTTCAATATGTCTCCTTTTGGCCCTTTTTGTTAAGTTGAATCTGATTTTATGACAGTCCCCCAATAGCTGTCCCTCTTGAATTGTGGAGGGTTATTTGTGTCTTCTTTGTGCCTCCCGGGGCTCCCCCTGGAGGACCACCCCATGTATGTGGGAGTGTGAGACCTGGGACTGTATTCTGAAATATCTGTACGGAAGAATGCGTGTTCAGTACATCTGGTGGAGCTTTTCCAAGGAATTCAAAAGCTTTCGAAATGGACGTTTTGGATGTGATCCAGCCGTTTTCCACGGTGAGTGGTTTCAGAAACAGGTTGTTGTGTGGAATAGCTATTGCCAACCTAGCCAAAAAAAAAAAAAAAAAAAAAAAGGCCTGCTTCTGAGAGCAGTGCATACTTATGCGTGGAAGGATGGATGCCAGCACCTGGAATTTGAAAAGTCAGCTTTGAAAGTCAAGGCCAGTCCCTGAAGGGCAGACTTAATGTTTCCCCGAGCCAGACGTTGCTCTCACTGGTCAGTTGTGCAAGTGGGCCGGCGCGGGGCCAGGAGGGGGTGGTTCTGTTCAGCCGAGGCTTTTCTAACGCCTTTTAATGAAGACGGTTGCCTCAGAGGCACTGCCCTCAAATGAGGAGGCAAGTACCAAACACAAATGTGTCGAGAATGAGGAAAAATCATTCATGGCTGCTGATGACGGTCCCTGATTTTGCACAACAAAAACCCTTTATTTCCCTGTGCTACTGAAGCAGCATTGTGACATGGTGACATTGAAGGGGCTTGGAAGTCCCCAGGCAGTCATCACTAACGACCTACTCAGCCCTGACGGGGCACGAGAAGGTATGTCAGGTAGCCGATACTCTAGTTCAGGGCAAACAGACAGGAAAAATACGAAAGCACTTTGGAGGGGCCCTTTGCCACAGAATGTCTCCCACACCCCCAGCCACCAGGAACCACTGCTCAGGGCGGTACAATACACGTAACATCAAACTGACCATTTTTACGTGCACAGTTGAGGGGCGTTAAGTGCGTGCACATTGCTGTGCAGCCATCCCCACCGCCCATCTCCAGAGCTTGTTCATGGTCCCAAACAGATTCCGTCCCCACCAACTCCCCGCCCCCCTCCCTCCGAATCTGGCATCCACCAGTCTACTTTCTGTCTCTATGAATTTGAACATTCTAGAAACCTCGTATCAGTATAAACACACAATATTTGCCCCTTTGTGTCCGGCTTATTTCACTTAGGCCAGCGTCCTCGGAGGCGTCCGCCTTGTAGCGCGTGCCGGAATTTCATTTTCTGCGAATGGCGTGGCAGTACGCCGTCGTGTGTATACTCCGCATTGTTTGTCCATTCATCCGTCAGGGGACACGCGGCTTGTTTCTCCCGTGTCCGTTCTTCTCAGTGGCTGCAGTGTTCTGTTCCGTGGTTACAACGTGTCGTGTAAACCAGTTCCCTGCTGATGGATGGTTAGGTTCTTTCTGTGCTTCAGGAATGACTGTGAACTTAAACCATTTCACACACATATGGGTATAAGCTGTTAAACAAATTTCTTGGAATGAATTTGCTTTAAAAATGTTATGGGCATTTTAAATTTGGGGGCTGTTGCTAAATTGCCCTCCGTGGAGATTGTGCTCACTTACACCGCCTCACCGACACCGAGTGTGACCACCGCCTTTGTCCCTGCTCATCTCGGGGTGCAAAACGGTGTCCCAGTCTAGTTGTAATTCACACGCGCCTTGTCGTGAGCGAACTCTGGGCGTTTCAGGGCCACTGTATTCTTTATCCTGGCACTATCTTCTTTCCTTTGCACGGTTCTCAGTTGGGCCATTAGGCTTTTTTCTCCCTCTGCTTTATATTGGCAGTTGTTGAAAAACGTGCTTCTGTTTGGCACCCCCACGCAGCCTGCGGGAGACTTTTGGAGTCCGCTGTGAAACTGGAGCTTTGTGGCAGAAGAGAAACCTGCTGTGCAACCCCACTGACCAAACGCTGGCTCAGTGACAATAAATTTTATTAAGGGGACAGACTGATGCTATAGGAGGCTTTGTGGATGTGGTTGTATTCAGCAGAAAGAATGTCTTTGTGAGAACATTATAAAAATGTCTGTTCTCGCAATGTGTTTTATGTTAGGTAGGATTTATTCACCTTTCAAAGGACGGCAGTATAAACCTCAGATAGGAAGTCACTGGGTACACCCTGAAAAAATAACCCCAAAGTAGCCTGTTGTTAAATTTCACTTTGCTACACCCCAGTGAGAACATACTGGGTACCTCCAACTCAGCATGCCTCATTCTGAACTCATTCCTGTGACCCACAGAGCAACGAACACCTCAGTTCCTGTAACTCCCGTCTCGATTTTCTGAGACATCTCCCCGCTGTCCTCCACGTCCAGCAGCTCACCAAACGATTCCCCTAAAGTGTCCCTCCAGTGTGCCTGCCCCCCGCACCCCGTCCCCTGTGCCTTGTCCAGCCCCTGTCTGAACTCTTCTGGGTGCGTGCATGGCCTGCACACTGGTCCCCTTGCCACAGCTCTCTGATCCACAGCCAAGAGGAATGTTTATAACATGCAAGCTGGATTGTCACCCCTGTGTTTAGAACTCTTTTGTGGTCCCCTGTTGGCCTTAGGTGCAAACTCAGACTCCTTAGCATGATGTCCTTTGAGGCCCCCGTGGCCTGGCCCGCTCTCCCCTCAGCTCCCTTGGTCACCACCCCTCTCCCTGCACCCTCCTCTTTCCTTACTGACCTTTCAATTTCTTAAACTTGGGGCGCACACTCTCATTTCAGGAGCTTGGAATCTGCTCTTTTTCTGGAATGTTTTCCTCCTCTCACTCTTCCTCCAGCAAGTTGTGTCTGGCTGCCAAAGTCTGAGCCTGTGGCTTCTGGGGGGCCCCTGGTTCCCCCTCATCTCACCTGATCACCCCGTCCTATATAGCGGCCCGTTGCCTTGTCCAAACAGCTACTCCCCACTGGGCCATTCGGGGCCCACGGAGCAGGACGCTGGCTCCCTTGTTTCCCACTGTTGCCCCAGCAACTAACACATTCATTGCTCGTAAATATCTGTTAATGAATGACGACTGAGAGATGGCTGGCAACCTGGAGGAGAGTTTCGTCTGGGAATGGGGCGTTGCTGTGTGTGAGTGGGTCGTGATCATATTGCATTCGAACCCCCAGGTGTCTTCCTGCCAAATTCTGACGTCTGTGTGGCAAGAGGAGAGGGCTAGGTTGGCTGCGGTCTGATTGTCTGATGGCCCCCAGCCTCACGGGAATGCACGGAAGACGAGCCTTGGTCCGGGCGGAGATGAGGCTGGCTGCCCTTCGTGTATTTGAGATTCAGGCACTATGGAAGCCTAAGCTACGGATCGTTTATTCTCGAGCTACAAGGTTCTCCAGGGTTTTGTTGTCTTAACTCCTGGACTACCCAGGGGTGTGATGCTCCCCTCAGGGGAGAAGACGGATAGTCAGTAAGGAAGGGACCTGGCCCTCCATCAGGTGTTCCTTCAGGTATTGTTCGGGTAATACCGATTTTGGCCAGGACTGTGGGACAGGTCCGAACACTGCACCAATTACAAAGGGCTGCGCACTTACTGTCCATGCTGTTTATCACCCCCCGTTGTGTCCAGTCACATCATCGCATGTAAATTACCCAAAACTACAGTGAGTTAAAGTCAGGAGTAAAATGCAAAAGGATACTCAGATAAAATGTCACCCACCTAGTGACCCCAAGTTAGACTGTAAACCCCTTCCCACCATCAGATTCCTAGCGAAAGCTCGAAGTTCATCTGATTGAGGTTCTCTATTGTTATTACAATCTACTCCAGGTGAGACTCAATCAAAGTAATTAATTGATATGCACTTGAAAGTACATCTACACATTCTTTTTATATTGCTACTGTCCTTTAACATATAAATTCTCTTCACCAACTTGCTCTTAATTTCCAAAGCTCTAAGATGTTCTGGAAGTAAGCACTTTGAGAGTCCTTGTTTCGAAAGGGCTGCCTCTTCTGCCTCTCTCTGGAGGGATCAAATGCTGGGCCGCTAGCACTGCAAAGGAGTCCTGCTCTTCGGCACCTGGAGAGCGTGCTCACGTTTCAGAATTGTTTTACTTCTGACATTTTTATAGTGTTTCATAAATCTAGGTGAATGGACCAAACCTTGTTCCTAAAAGATCTGCCTGTGCTTCGGGACAGGAGCCAGGGATCCCTTGAGGCCCACTGGACAGCTGCCCAGCGTCCCGGAGCAGTGCGAGCAGGTCGGGCTAATGAGCACACGCGCGGGTACAGAGTGAGCACCGGAAGTTCAGGGGTGCTTGGGGAGTAGGGACAGCAGGTGAAGAGGGACAACTGTGCAGCCTTCTTGCCCGAGGAGGGAAGGGAGGGAGGGAGGGATGCAGCCGTTCTGCACGGTGAAGCAGACCGGCTGACAGATGCCACGTACAGGGGTCTGAGGACACTCAGCATGTCACAGGGCCTTTCCCGAGGAATGCACGTTCTTCTGGATGTGCCGACGCCCCGTGAGTCGGGGCGCAGGCTCGTTCCCCTCTCCGCACGAGCAGCATAGCTGACATTGTCTCCCCCTCAGTGACGGCGTCCACTCCCTTGGCCTTTGGAGTTGACCTAAAACACAGCGCACGACTTCTTGCACAGTCACCACCTGTCCCCCTGCACCGTTGCTGTGGCGCTGGCAGCGGCCGTAGGCACGTGAGTGACAGGCCTTTGCTTTTCGGTGTCAGCTGCTGAGAGGAGCAGCGTTGTAAGCCCGTCCGCCGTGCTGTCACTGCAGGGCGGTGACCAGCAGCGCTGGACCCGGGGATGGACAGCTGAGAGGGCGAGCACGGCGTAGGAGCTATTTCCTTGTTCCCGTTCCCAGGGCGTCGGTGGGCACGTCACCCCTTTTAGAGGACAAGCTCCATTAGCTCTTGAGCATTACACAAGGAGCACGTTTCAGACAGCCACCTGGTGACATCGCTCCCAGTGTGTTCCCAGGTCATTCACTGTGACATACTCGTGTGAAGGGACGGGGGAAGGCCAGAACGGAGCCCAGCTGGTGGGAAGCCGGGCCCGGCGTGGGGCAGGAGCCAGACCAGGCGGGCCTCGTGCGGCCTACTCGGACCACGGCTACCCCTGGGACTGAGCAGTGCGCTGCACTGAGCACTGACAGGGGAGGGCTTACCCCACGCTTCGCACCGGCTGGCACACCGAAGCAGGACACCGGTCGGTGGGCGGTGGACAGCGACAGTCCCCGTGCACCCTGGAGGCTGGGCGTGTGGCTTGTGTGGGGTGGTGCTGAGAGCGCACCCAGACCCACAGCCCACGCTCCTCCCGCTGTTCTCTCTGCCAGACCAGCTCCCGGTCAGGGCCACGGCTTCCGTTCTAAGTGGGGGGAAGCCCAGGGGGCCGTGGGAGGGAGCAAGCCCCTGCCCTGTAAACAAAGCGGCCCTCGCCGCCGCCCTGCCCTGTTTTGTCCTTTTGGGCCGGCCTCTCCTGTGTCTGCCCCGGCCCCACCCCCACGGCTTCCATTGCTGGAGTCCGCCCCTCCTGCCAGGTCCACCCCCAACACGGCTCCCTCACAAAGCCTTTCCCGATGGCCCTCCGCCAACAGGCTCTTTCCTGCCCTGGCTCCTAGCTGTGCCCCGTAAGACCACTCCGTTTCTAGCGTAGGTGTTGTAGCCATTCTGCTAAGCATCTCATGGGCCTGGTCACCCAGGGGTCCCCTGAAGCGGTGAGCACAGAACCTGTGCAGAGTCGAGTGGAATACACTTGGTCGAGTGGCCGCGTCTCTGGGGCCACTTCCACCTTGCGTCACACAGCCAGACCCTCTGATGTGGGCACCGGGGCCTACAGGCCACTCGAGAGCAAGGAACTTCTTTCCCCCTTTATGACCTGAACACCTTTAGACTTGGAGGCACGGGGCAGTTCGTGGACAAAAAACTAGTCTGTCGCGTCTAAGGTTGACCCTGAGCAGGACGTCAGCCTCACATGTCCCCTGCTGGTCAGTGTCTGTAGCAGCACCTTAGGGTATCTTTGGTGTAGCTAGGGTGGGCACAGAGAATACACGTACTGGCACCAAAGCGTGAGAAAGACACCCACGTGGGAAATTCTGGTGGGCTTCTCACATGGATGTCCAGTTGAGACCCTTCAAGTTTGCCAAGATGAAAAGTCATGACCCTCCAGTCGCTGTGGCTCTCATGTTTTTATCTTTCTTTGCTGGAGTGAGCTCCTGGAGCCTGCCCGATCTTCTTATAAGCGGCCCCACACCAGAGTGCATGATGGGAGGGGCTCTAGTCATCTTCAAGCAGAGTCACTTCCGCAGCTGCGGAGCAGTCCCGGGCACTGTCAGTCACTGTTCCCACAAGGATGGCATGTAACGAACTACCCCAAAGCCCAGTGGCTCAGGACAGAGTCTGCAGGTTGGCGATCTCACTGGGCTTGACTGGGTGGTTCTTCTGGTCTGCACTGGGCTCACGCACGCAGCTGGCAGCAGCTGGCCAGTGTGTCTCCTCCCCCAGCAGGCTAGCCCAGACATACTCTGAGTGTGCTGGCAGATGGGGCAGCAACAAGCCCAGACTGTGTCGGGTCTCAGCCTCTGTGGTATCCCGCTTGCCAATGGTCCTCTGGCATCAGCCCACATGTCTGAGCCCAGAGCCAGGGCGGGAGGGCAGCGCAAGGTCACAGGGCCAACCTTTGCACACCTGGAGAAACCCCAGTCCGATCCAGGGATGGACGGGGTGTGAACCGGATTTTCTAGGCAGCACCCAGAGCACCTCCCATCCCTCCCTGTTCACACTGCCTGGCCTCATCCTCTTCCTCCCACGGGTTTCTGGGGTCTCACTTCCCACTTACTGGGCAGAGCTGTCCTGCTCTTCTTCACGCTGGGGTTTCCATAGCACCCCAGCCCTTCTCCCTGGCCTTTCTTCTCCTGCTTGACCCCTGCAGACCGACAGCTCAAAGTCCAGGATCAAGGTGTCAGCAGGGCCATCCTCCCTCTGAAGGCAACGGGGCAGGACCTGTCCCCAGGCCTCTGTCCCGGCTTCTGGTGGCATAACCCCCGTGTTCACATGGCATTGTCCACCTGTGCATGTCTGTGTCCAGATGTCCCCCTGCGACAGGCACATGAGTCACGTTGGCTTAGCACCCACCCTCATGACCTCATCACAACCAGCTGCATCTACACTGGCCCTATTTCCAAACTGGGTCACCTTTGGAGATGCTGGAGTTTAGGACATGAATTTGAGGGGACATGACAATTCAGCCAGTAACGGTGGTCTGTGATCAACCCCCAAGCCGGCAGCATGGATGTGTCCTGGAAGCCCCTGACCAGATTACTGACCAGCATTTGCAGTTTAACAAGATGCCCAGGTGACGCCAATGCATCAAAGTGTGGGAAGCGCTGGTCTATGGTACCTTCTAGAAGGAAGTGTGGCAACACAAAGAATCTTAGGATGATCACTGAGGATAGAAATAACTTCAAATATGATGCACATGAAGATGTTTCTTCTAGGCTATTCTACAGAAATAAAACATTGTTATGCAGTAAACATTACTTTCTGCCATTTTTAGCCAGAAAACGTTTATACTTCAGGTGACTTAGCGAGTTTCAAATGGTCTTGTTGGAAAACGGTTTTTGATATCGAAACCACGGACTCACAAATTTCTGGGACAGCACCTATCTGTAAATTTGAGGTTTGTAGCAAATGAGTCATTGGGACTGAAGAGTTAACTAGGAAAGGATCATTTTGTTAGGTGTGATAATGGTGTTATAATTATGTAGGAAAAGCCCCCTTGTTTCGAGAGAATACTGAATTATTTAGGAGTGAGATGGCGTGATGACTGGGATTTGCTTTTTAAAAATCCAGCAAAATGAAAATAAATGTCACCAAATGGCGATGTGTACACCGGGGCCCCCGAACCCTACTTTTGAGTACAGCTGGACATTTCTGCTATAAAAAAAGTTTAAAATACAGTAATGTATTTTCAAAGAACTGATATGCTCTTGGGTGTTCTCTTGACTGCCATGTGTTCCTGTCAGTTATTTCGGGCAAAATCTGTTTATGTGTCTCCTGAGTTTGTTAGTCTGTGACAACATCGTGTGTGCCTTCCCCCAAATGTGTGTGACTCTCACGCAGTGGCCTCCTTGAAGTGGAAGAGCGTGTGCTTTCATGTGGGACTCGTGAGAGCACGTCATCGCTTTAATTCATAATTAGAGTTGCAGTTCACACACATTCTTCTAGTCACGTGCCATCTTCCCTCTGTTTCCATGGGCCTGTTGCAGTTCTAAGCCAGCTTCTTCCTTTTGGGGGGCACTTTCTGGATTTTTATGGGAATAGCAACGTGTTCTCGGCAGAGCAAGGCCCGTGGTTTCTAAATGATGATCTACCTGAGTCTTAAGGAGACAGGCTTTGGGAGAAAAAAGAAATCGCTTGGACATGCGCTTCCTCCGAAATGGACATGTGGGCTGATTTCATGTTTCTTTTCAAAAGTATCCAGAGAACCTACGGGAAAGCCTCGTCCATTTACCTGTCACTGAGAGCTACCCCGTGGACTGTACACATTAAGAACACCATTTCTTCAAAGTGCAAATCAACGAAACACAGTTTCAGAGATCCCCCTGCCTCCAAGCTCCCTGAAGTCCCTTCTGCAGTGATAGGCAATTTATCACAAGCACAAATAGGACCGTGTCACAGACTCTGGGATGGTTTCTAAACTCCTGTGCGAGTCCTTTACATTTCGTCCACCTCTTCAAACTCCTCATCAAGGGGCTCCTTCTGGGATACGTGCAGAGTCTGTAAGAAAGAAGCATTTGCTCACTTGGGCAACAGTCTAGAAAGATCTTGTGTAAGCAAGACCCAGAGGCTCCTGATGGTTGGTGGCACCTGGCTGTCCCCTCTTAGTAATTGTGGAAATCGCTACCTGGAAATTAATTCGAAGGTTCCACATGGCCTCAGGGGCGTAAGCTGCCTTTTATTAGTTTGTTCCACAGTTATTAACGGATTAACCTCTCTGGTCTCTTCCTGCCATAGTCCGGCCTGTTAGAGTTTAACCCTTCCAGTCCGCTGTACCGACTTTTCGGTCCTTTCCGAACCGGCCACTGTACGCTGGAGCTCATTTTCGAAATAAAAAGCAGACCTATTTTCTACAGTGTCTCCAAGTTCCATCTTATTCTAACCACTGGTTTGCATGGAACTAACATCTTTCTAGATCATGTTGGTTTTTTCTCTTTAATGCTCAGGAGCCCAGGTCTGGCAGGGTTAATTTAGGACATCTCAGAATTTTCTCCTTGCTGTGGGTCTCCTGAGCTGCCTGCCGAAATAGCAGCAGCAGCAGCACAAAAGCCACCTCCCAGCCCTGCACCTCTCAGACTGACCACCCCCACCCCACCCCAGTACAAGATGTCCCTGGTCCTTCAACAGCGCTCACAGGCCCCACGTCTTCCAGGCTGGCTTTCCCCTGCACCCTCCCTAGTGAGCAGTGAGCCAGGCGGACAGTCTAGTCACTGTCTGTAAAGGAGCAAGGATTCCTGAGAAATTGCCCAGGTTTTGTTTGTTTTGCTTTTCTTGCTGCAGAGAGCCAGTCCCCAAAATAGCAACATACATTCACACATGCTTACGGCTGCCAGGCGCTGCTCTGAGCCCCTTTTCGTACTTTAACCCATTTGATTCTCACAACAATTTTCTGTTGTCGGCCCAGCTGGGAAATTAAGTGACTGCTGTGGGTCAAGCAGCCAGAAATGGGGGCTAAGATTTGACCCTGCGTGGTCTGGCTCTGCAGAGATCAGTGGATTTGCAACCCAGGGCTTAGCGTTATAAAATACGCAGCCAGAACCACGGGGCTGCTGCACGACCCAAATGGGCTGGATATGGTGTACCGTCGTCTCAGTGCTGTTAAACTGTGCAACCGAGTGAGAGGTGGGAGTGTGTGTGCATGTGTGTACAGCGTGTGTGTATACGCTGTTTTCCTTCGCCAGTCTTCTTTAGGTCAGACTGGACTCTAGCTGACGTTCTAACTCACCCTCAAATACCCTGTTCTTACCCATCCGTGTACTAACAGTGCATCTCTCTCTTCCTTCCTGTCCTCCGGGGTCGCCAGTGCCCCAAGCCTGGTAAGAAGGGCGTGCGCTCTCCCCGCCCCGTCCCCTCCCCCTCGCCTCTCATCCGTCCGTCCTGCTGGGGTTCTCTGACCACTTTCAACGTGTACCTGCTATCATGGTGACATCTTCCTTTTCGAAGTTAAGCCTCCCTTTACCATCAGTTTAGGCCATAAATGAAGTGCATTAATGAGCCCTGCTGCCACTAAATACTCTGCTATTGTGGCAGGTGTGGGAACCAATGGGAAACCCACATGAGAGTCTGACATTTTTAAAGACTCTTTGTGATTAAAGTGTTCTGGGTTTTTGTTGGTTTATTTGTTTTATTGGGTGAATATAAACTTAGAGTTTAACACCGTTTACTATACATATACGTGTGTATGACATATTTATGTCCTGTTATAAATTAAATTATGTTACCAACCACTTTGTGGTTGTAAGGTCAAGTGTCTTTTCTGATGGATAGACAGAGAAATGTTGCAAAAGCTCTTGTTTTTTGTGTTAGCATTATTTATAGCCACGGTTTACGTACTGGGCCTAATTAAACACCAACCAGTGAAGGATCTAAGGGAGGTATTTGGGTATTGAATGAAATAGTCTTTCGTATTCCATGTTCTCCACAAAGTGGATGGCAGCTTATGGGCAGCTCCAACGAAGCTAGATGATGCGAAATTCAGGAAATTCAACTTGAGGTTGTATTTACCTGTCGGGAAACCAAAGACGTCTATTCACTAACAGCCATTGATGGCAAGCGAGGCACAGTTGGTCAACTCTGTGATCGGCTGGCTTGTTTGGGTCCAAACAGGATTGTTGGGATGATTCATCGATTTGGTGTGCCGTAGACCTTACCTGACTTTGACAGTTATTTGCCATTTACCGTTGACCTGAAATTAAGAGGGTGTTTTCCTCTATTTTGCTGACTTGATGTAAATTTTTGAATTATTAGCGATCTGTATTTGTGGGGAAATTACATAATGATATTTGGGTTCCAAAGTTTTGCCTGATTATGTGATGGGTTATCACATATCTTACTTCCAAAATCATGTGATGCACACTCAAATGAAAAGGAGTTATGACAAACTATTAGAAACTTACTCGGTCTGTTTTACAATGTCTTTAATATCATGATGAAGGTGAATTCCAAGGCATCCCTGACTTGGGTGGATTTCAGTGGGCGCATTGTTACCATTTGGCTGGTACTTAGGGAAGAAGCCTGAGAAATATATGATTTTTATTTATGAAAGAGAAAAACTATGTATTTCTATAATGTACTGTATAGTCGCTACAAATCTGATACAATGACAATCTCTATAGGATTTTTTGTTTTGTTTTGCTTGTTGGTAAACTAGTTATTAAAAATAACTAGTACAAAATAACTAGTAAAAAATAACTAGTACAAATTGTGCTTTTATCTAGCAATAGTTTATGTGTGTCTTAAGACATTGTTAATGTCACGTGCTCAGTGGTTATCAAACTTATCAAACGGTATATTCTCTTTTTTCTCACGTGCATCTTTCACAATTGGAATCAAAATCGTTGATGAAAATGCTTTCTCTGAGGTCAGATTTTACTTAGAAATACAACCGTGGAAGGGAACCTCTATACAACTGTTCTCAAAAAAGATGGTGTTTGGAAATAACTGTTGGAATCCCAGCAGCTTAGAGGTTCTAAGGGAAGATCTAATGGGAAGGGGACATTCGGATACAGGAAAAGCTCCTACTAAATAGACTTTCTATTTTTGTAAATGAGGTGACATTAGCAACCACAGGTATACGAGGTGTGATAAAATATGGTGAATGTTTAAATAAAAAGATGTATTATGGGAAAAGACACATTGCCATTAATCCACCTCAGAATCGTCCCCCTCACTTCGAATACACTTATGCCATCATTCCTGTCGCTTTTCGAAGCAGTTCTGGACGTCCTCTTTCATGAGTGTCTTTAGTTGCGCTGTTGTGGCTGCCTCTGTGTCCTGAATCGATTCAAATTACGCATCACTTCTGGTACCGCAATTTCTGTCCAATAAAAACACGACGGTGTGTCCTCATCATCCACCTCATTCACCGGACCTGGCACCGCGTGACTCTGGCTCTTCCCCAAAGTCACAGTGACCATGAAACGTTAATGTTTTGGAATTTTACTTAATACCTTATACAAATTGTTCCATTTCAAACTTGAGCATTCGATCGTGTAGTTAGAGTGCTTGAGCTTTTAACTTATCTCTAATTGATACTGTTCCAAATTATGGAAGAAGTAAAACTACAGTGTTATGTATTGTCACTGAGTTCCCAGATAGAGTTACTCTCACGCTCTGAAAAAATACGTATGACTTTTCTGAAAACTTCCTTTTAACCTGAATCAAGTATATTATTAACACTTCAATTAAAATGCATTAAGTTTTTTAAAAATAGGTTTTAAATAGTCATTTCAGATGGAAACCATTGACTCAAATTTCAGATATCTGCTTATATTTATTTGTGGCATAAAATGACACTTTCATGCCAAATAAAATTTAACCATTCAGTGGTAATTGACTTATAACTTCAAAACTAAAATTGAGAACCACTTCAAATTTAAGTTCTAAAATAAATTGAAATTTTGGCTTTTGACTTCCCTCTCATAGCCAGCAAGCCCAATTTCCCTCAGAGACCACGAGAGGGCGCTGTTGAGCGTAAATCGAAATGCATTTATTTGCATTTCAGCAAACCTTTGGGTAAACTATTCAGATACTCTGGCCTATAAAATGTAATGCAGTGTGGTAAGCGGTGGCATGGTTTTCATTCCTAGTCAAACAGAAGTCACGCATTCTATGATTAAGCGACAATGCAGTTACATTCAACGCATGCTTTTGAGTGCGTATTGTTTACAAGGCACTTTCTTCTAAAAGGGAATGCAAAGCTAAGTGACCCGTATGGTTCATAAACATGAATGCATGTCTGTGTGTATGCTCATTCGCACTGCAACGTGGGACATAGTACATCAGAGCCATGAGAAAGAAACAAAATACTGTTTCAAAAGAGAGGGAGGCATGGGGAAAGGTAGGATGGAGGAGGTGGGATTTAGGAATGGACATAGAGGACTGAGAGGGACAGACAGAGCCGGGGAAATACTACTCTACGTGCAGAGTAGAAAACCCCTAAGAATCCGGTTCACTTGTGTATGGGTTACATGAAGGTCACTGAGACAATGTTGGGCGCTTATTTGCACCTAATCGTTTTGAAGGTCAAAGGGCCACCCAATGACCCTTTAGTGGGCCCCTGCAGAATTGAGTGGGAAGCCCGTCCTCCACTACCTCTATGACCTCTGATAGTTTGGAGCCTCAAACCTGGAGGAAAACATCCTAGTTGTGCTGAGGTCAGTGGGGCTAGATTTAGATAAAATGCTACAACGTTCACTGTTTATTAGGTATTATTCTCCAAATATCTGATAAGCACATACTAGGCATAGGTTCTTAGAAAAATCTTAATACTCCTTTATTTTAGAGTTTTAAATGCATTTACTATTTTTATTTCGCTATGCAGAAATATACATTCATCATGGGCTGTGTAGAAAATCTTTATATTTCTTAATTACAGAATTCAGAACGTGATGAAGCATTTGTAAAATTTGCAAAAATAGTGAAAGTGATTTTCTCTTTAAAATGATTAACACACAATGCAACACATAGACAATGTATGTAGAATTGTATAACCTGGAACCTGTAATTTTTTACTAACCAATGTCATCCCAATAAATTTAACAATACAAAGATAAATAAAATTTAAAAATGATTAATAGATGCTTTTATTATGTTTATTAAGATAGAAATGACTACTTCTTAGAGTTCTTGGGATAACTCTCAAAATCCAAAATAAAAAAATTTTGTTAGAGCTAAAACAAAATAGAAACTACTGCAGGAAGTAGGAAGAATTTAGTTCTAAATCCATCTTAAATCCAGTGCGAGGCAGTCGGCACTGTGGCCTGCATTGTTTTCTGCAGAATCAGAAGTTTTCCTGGAATCGCACTCAAGCAAAATGTACAGTGTGGGCTCTGATATGAAAGGAACACTGACTTGCACACGGGACAGTAAATTCAGCTGTTTTTAAGGGCACGCGGAGGTTGTTCCTTGGATCCTTGATTCAGGTAGATCTTCAATGAAGATCTTGCTCAGGACATTATTTCTCTGCAGGAGAGAGATGACATGATCCTGACACTTGGCTTTTTGATAACTAATTTAGAGAGAAAACTAGAAAATAAGGAGGAATGTTTCATAGTGAAATCGGTACCCCCACCACGTTCCTGCCCTAATGCCAGGACCCTGCGAATATATTCCTTTGTAAGGCAGAGAGGAATTAAGGGTGCTTATCAGCTGATCCTAAAACAAGGAGCCGATCCCGGTTTTTCCGGTGGCTCAATGAAGTCACAAGGGCCCTTAAAAGTGGGAGGAGGGGGGCAGAAGAGTGGATCTGAGGGCTGCTCTGGAAGGACTTGATCTGTTGCTGGTCTTGAAGTTGCAGGAGGGCCAGCAATGGGGGCGAGGCAGGGAGAGGGATTCTCCCCGAGCCTCCCGAGAGGAAGGCGGCCCTCCTGAGTTTGCCCGGTAAGGCCGCTGTGGGGCTTTTCACCTGCAGAACGGCACGTACCAATCCGCAGTGTCAAGCCACTGTGTGGGGTCCCTTGTTTCCGTGGCATTAGGAAGCTACATAGACCCTCTCTAACATCGCAGGCAGTTCACAGTAGGACCCCTGGCACCCGTAACGTAGAGCCTCACGTTGTTGGTCTGCGGGAGCGGTGAGCTTCCGTCCCCAGACGGCCTGTGTGTGGCGAGGTCTGTCAGTCACGTGCCTAGAAGTTCCTGAATCTGCGTGGAGCCCTTCAGAGCAGCCCCCTTCAGCACATGGTGGAGG
The DNA here is from genome assembly GCA_004026885.1 of Lyroderma lyra. Lineage (NCBI taxonomy): Eukaryota > Metazoa > Chordata > Mammalia > Chiroptera > Megadermatidae > Lyroderma > Lyroderma lyra. The sequence goes on along the minus strand of PVJL010010314.1, from coordinate 5,734 downwards.
GAGGGGTGGCCAAGGCAGAGTGATCAGACCGACCCTGACCCGATTCCACCCAGGGGTCTGTAACTTGGTGACCCAATAGTTGCACTCTGAATGGCAGACGATGCGTGGGGGACATGGCCAGATGCTGGCGGGTACTGGAATGTGTGCTGGGTGAATGCATGGATGGATGGATCAGTGGAGAGAAGGAAGGGGAAAGATGAGCCGTGCTTCTGGCTAAAGAGGAAACACCCCGGGTTGTGGAAGTGGCAAGCCCAGCCACATACATGAGCAGGGTCCCATTGTCCCTTGGCACTAGAGACCTGGTGACTTCCAGACAGCAACTGCTCCTCCTGTGACTCGATACTGAATGCTTTCTAGGTGCCACACGGTAATTTCTGTTTGAACATCTTTTACGTTTTTTTTAGTAGCACAAGAGAATGTGTTGTGGGTGTGTGCGCGCACGCACGTGTACGCGTATGTATGAGGAAGCAGAATAATAAGGGGGACATCTGGAACCCTCCCATATAGCTTAAGAACTACAACATTATAAATATCGGAAGTTCCCTGGATGTTACTTCATGATTGCATGCTCTGTCTTCTCTCAAAAGGTAGTCCCTATTCTGCATATTGTCTTTAATTTCCTTGTTTTTCTTTATTGTTTTGCCACAAATGTAATACATGTCCTCTAAGCAATATAGGAATATTTTTAAAATGTTGGCATGTTTTTAAAATTTTTATTAAAATGGTGTCATTTCATTAACCACACTGATGCTTGAGGTTATAATGTACCTGTTTTCGGCTCTCAAGTTTTTCATTGTGGTTGGATCTCAAAATGTATGTGCTGTATTCTTCTATAGATGAATGTCTTGAGTTATTTCCACCCTTAACTGTGGCAGACATGCCTCTATGAGTGTTCTGGACACGTCTCCCACGGGTGAAGTTCTTTAGGGCATGCATGTAGGACTTGCTGGATCATAGTGGAGTTGTATGTTTAGCTTTAAAAAAAGTATCATCCTAATAAACTCTTTCTCAAAGTGGTTGTAGCCAATTTATACTTAAAACCAGTGGTAGACACAACTTTGCTTTGCTTTAAATGCTGACCAAACTTTCACACGGTCAGTTTTTAAATTTCTGCCATTTCGTGGATATAACGTGGTGTCTGATTCTGATTTGAATTTTCTTTTTTTGTCACTTCAGATGAAGGTGAGCATCTTTTCACACAATTGTTAGCCATTCCCATTTCTTTTCAATAAGCTATCTCCCCTCCTCCTCTCCCACCCCCTTCCTCCTTGCACCCAGGTAGCCTTGAGGAGTCTCTTTGGTGGGTGGCATTGATGCTGTATTAGGACTGGCCGGAGGTTATGGCTGGACCTCCTGTGGGCTGCAGTGTCTTAAGGGCTTCAGCGCAGACCAAGGTCTTATCCTTGGGTTTCCTGGTTCAGAAACTCGATTACATCAGTTTTCCTGGAGCTAATTTGCTCTAGTGTGCAGATTTGTGCTAACAAATCTCATAGGCCCGAATTCCAATGTAGCATTAATTTGCTGGGGGAGAGAGTCCCTTTCAGAGACCAGAAGACTGTGTCCAATCTCCAGAGCCATTTCAGGTGTCACAACAATGGGGAGAACACATCTGTGACCAGATGTGTGCTTGGAGAACTTGGGATTAGAAAACATAATTATGTGAACTTAGAAAATTAAATGAACTTCAAGCTATGGCACATCTGATAAAATTGTTCCTACTAATCAGGAATTCTACCATAGGCCAGGTTGCAGGGTGACGTATACTGGGCATCTACTGGGTATTGGTCACCCTGCCAGCCACTAGCATGTACTGAACGCAAAGAAGAATATGACAGTGACCTGCCCTGGAGGAAGTGATGATCTCAGATCTTCTCTCCCTGAAGCAATGTTCAGTAAACACTTACAGATCCTTTTTTTTTTTTTTTAAATGTCTATGAGCGATGTTCTTTAGTTAATTCCAGACCTGAGGAAATGGACTTGGAACTCCCGATTAGACTTGCGGGTTTCCCCAGGTAGTCTCAGTACTGTCTTGACAAAGCTATCTCTTTAGGCACGTGCCTTCTTTGGGACACTCTCCTGCATTTGTAGGTTCATTCTGCACCCACAGTTGCTCTCTGCGTGTCGTGTACTCCGGGCATTGCTGTTCCCTAACAGTTGCTCATGTCGCACTAGCTGGAAGTGGAATGCCGTGGAATCAGCCCGCCCATGCGTCTCGCAGGGGGTTCCCAGGGAGTGATGACAGATATCTTGGGTCCCCCTTTGTGTTTGTTGACAGGGGTGGCTGGTGGGGAGGAAGGGCTTTTTTATTGCTTCCACGGGAATAGAGAGTAGGGAGACCTGGGGTTGCAAAGAAGCCATGGGAGCTGGGACGTGGGAAAAGCTAGTGTGCGCGTAGAGTAACTTCAGGGTCCTTGATACTGCAGGGTTCAGTTTGCCCCCACATGCATCCACACTTCTGACTGGGGAAAACCTAAGTGCCTTCACACATTGGGGTGGCCCTGCCCTAGAGGGAGGGTCACCATGGTTCAGGGGCTCGTGTTCAGCCTTATAATTCAGAGGGGTTGAGTCAGTGGCTCTGAGACTTAATAATCTTTGGTTTTGTTTTCTTTTCCTGAGTCATCAAAACCGGGAATCCTGGGGTATTTGGGACGGTTCTGGCCAGGGAGCGTTTGACTCATCTATTGGTTTGACTTGACTCGAGATCGTACTGTTTGGGAGCAGGACCCCTCCCTCACCTAACTCCTGTCCTACGTGTGAAGCCACCAGATAGAACAGAACTGCTCGGAAAACAGAATCTCACACACCTAATAAAGATGGAAGTGCAAAGCAGTCGAGAGGCATTACAAGCTGCTCCTATTTGGGTTTGTTTGCTTTAATGCCAAGTAAGCTCTTGCTAATTGTTAATTAAGCTAATTGAAAACAGGTTCTTTCGTGCTTTTTAAAATTTGTTTTCCCCAAAACAAGCAAAAAAAAAATTGATCAGAGTTCCTTAATCTGAGGCTGATGGATTAGCTTCTGAGGGGGTTCATGAACCCCTAGAAATGATCAAGGAGACTGTGGATGTCTGTGTGTATGGCACCCCCCCCACCCCCACCCCAAAAAGATTCTCAACAGATATACTGTGATTGGACTTGGGGAGATTTTAAAGCCAAGACCTGCAGTCATGTGGTCACACCTTCAGTGCCACCCTCAGACCCTCAACTATGGAAGCAGATCCATGGTGATCCTGCCAGTGGGCCCCCCGTTCTCTCTGTGTGTGTGTACACAGGCATTCCGGTCATCTGGTCACCTTTGATGTTCCACAGGGGTCTGTGTTTAGGAGGGACCCTTGGGTTTGCCCCTCGATTCTGTCTCATCTGGTGCAAACACGTGGTTAGGGCCTAGGAAGCAGGACGTAGGAGAGCGTTTCACAAGGCATCATCTCCTCAGTGCCGGGAGGCAAAACAGGCACCTAACTCCGAGGTCAGCACGCGTTTTCTGTGAGGGACACACAGTGCGTAGCTAAGGCTTTGCAGGCCACATGACCTCTGTTGCAACGGCTCAGCTCCACCCCTGATGCAGCAACGGGCCGTAGGAGATAGCCTAGGCAAACAACGGGCCGCGGTGTCCAAGGACAGCTCTATTTACAGTCAGGCAGTGGCTGCCTCTGGCCCCTGGGCCAGAGTTTGCGACCTCTGGTCTAATTCATGGCTCCCTGGGACCAAGGAAGTGGCAGCTAAAGTCAAAAAGCACAACACTGAGTAATCAGGCCTTTCAGAGCTCTGCACTTCACTAAGTCACAGCGTGTAATTCTAATCTTGGCTAAAACGAGAGAGAGAGAGAGAAGTGGGCGTGCAAATCCAAAGGAACCGGCCTGTCCCAGGTACCGCCCGGGCGGGGGGCGGGGCGTTTTGTACCCGCGCTCTCTGTTCTCACGCAGCCTTTACCAGAGACGATGACACGGGGTGTGTTTGGCACCGCGAGGAGGCGAGGGCACCCGCTGTGACACCCCACGGCGCGCTGACCGCCTTTCTGTATGCGGCGACCCTCCCTTTCTCTCTTTCACGTAGAGGATGAATGAAAGGGTCGCGGTGTGTGATGTCACCAGAGTCCCAAACACAGTCTCTGGATTGTTCTGCGTTCAGTTCTGCCTTTGCGCCGGGCCGGGCGGTGCGGGCCGTCTGTCTCCTGGCTACTCCTCGTGGTCCCCCAGACGGGCTTGGACCCACGTTCCCGGCCGGGGGCAGGCCCGGTGGGAGAGGCGCGACCGTGTCCGTCCTGAGAAGACACGCAGAGCGGAAGGGCGCGATGCCCGACGCCGTTGGGGCGCCGGCGTCTGCAAACACAGGAGGGGTTTTAGATGGTTCGGCTTGCAAACCGGCATTTAAAAGCACGCCGAGTCCTTAGACTTACCTCGGCTCCTGTGTATCGTAAGGCGTCACGAGAGGGGACTTTGCTGCTTTATTCTCGGGGGTATCGCCTGTCCCCTTGGCCATTCTGCCTTTTGTGTCCTGCTGCTATGGCGACCCGGGCCCCCAGGAGGTTGTGCGTTTCCTTTTGTGCCTTCAGCTCATTGTCATTTGTTCTCCCAGTCACTCATGTGATTGGAACTGGGAGAGGGGGTGGGGGATCTGTGCTTGTCCCCAATCCTGTGTCTTCTTCACCAGACCTTGCTTTCTGGGCAATTATTGACACTGTGGTCATTGATGCCACCTTTGCTCCAAGGAAGTACCCTTCCAGCCACCTCCAGGACTGTCCCCACCCTGGAGAGGCTGAGCCCTGACCCTTCCTCCTTGAGTTGGTGTCCTGTGTCGAGTCTGGTGAGGGTCTTTCTGCTCCACGGAGCCAGGCTGCGTGCCACCCCCCAGAAGCCAGGAAGACCGAAGGCAGCCTGTGTCTGCTGGGTCGTGGGCACCTTTTGGTTAGGTTAGCATTTTCAGCAGCAAGTCCCTTAGACTGCCACGAAAACCTGCGCAGCAGAAGCTCCCCAGACGCACACAGGGTTGAGGTGCCGTGTGCCCACGGCTCTGGCAAAACTGGACAGGGTGGTGGTCCGGGCCCTGGTGCCGGAGACAGAGCTGGCAGAGGGGAGGTCGGAACGTGGCCCGGACCTGAGGGAAGCACCGCAGGCCTCCTGCACCTCTTGTTCCCCATCAGGGAACTGGGGTTTTGAGAAGTTACGTTCTGAGGCCTGACGGGCGGTAAGTGGCTGAGCCACGCTGCAGAACAGTCTGAGGCTGCCCGTCCCCCCTCTTTTTAAGAGGACACAGAGTAGTAATTGAAGTGTGGGCAGGCAAAACGATACCACCCCGGAGAGAAGCCAGGCAGAGCTCCACCTTGTGTCCTGAGGGGCTGACACCGGGACTGCTGACAAGAGGGGGTGCAGCCGCAGGGTCTGGGGAGGGTCACGTGCAAAGCCAGACAAGACCAGTGCCGGGAAGCTCAATTTTAATGAGGAGACGTGACCCGGAGAAAACCCCACGAGGATTGCCTGCGATGGGTACGAAACAGAAGAAGCGGACTCCAGGCACTTGAACTTTAAATCCTTCAGTTATTTGAATTTCTCCCCTCTGACTTTCGCTAATGGTTCGTTCTAATTCCTTCCTGAAACTCTTCCTGGTGTTTATTTTTATTTTGTAAAAATTTTTTTGAGCTGTGAGACTATGGTCGGCCAATTGCAAGGCTCTTTGCTGAGATTAGAGCGAGGACAGAGTGGGGGGCGGCGAGGACGGGGTCGGGGGGCGGCGAGGACGGG
>PVJL010010313.1:0-50373 GCA_004026885.1 Lyroderma lyra | reverse complement strand
TCATTTTTATTGTTAGACTTATTGGGGTGACATCTGTTAGCAAGGATTACATAGGTTTCAGGCATACAATTCTACAGTGCATTGTCAACTTGATGTATAATAAGTTCACCACCTAATGTGACTTCTCTTTCCATCACCTTATATTTAGCTTCCCCCCTCCTCTCCCACCCCCTCCCCTTTCTCCTCTCCCTAACCCACTCGTCCCCAAATAAACATTAAACTATTGATTGTGTCCATGGGTTATTTGTTTGTTCATTTCTTTTTTTCTTTGCTTTCAGTTTTATATTCCGCATATGAGTGAAATCAATTGATTTTAATACATTAGCAAATAATTGAAAAACATTAGTATACCATACAATTCAATAACACCAAAAACCAAAATAATTAGGAATAAACTTAATGAAAGGCATATTTATGTTCCATACACTAAAAATAACAGACTTTTGTTAAGAGAAAATTTAAAGACAGCCTAAATAAAGAGAGGAGCACCATATTTATAAATGGAAATTCAATGTTTTTAAGATTCTCATTTTCTCCAAATCAATCTATAGCTTCAAGGCAATTTCAATACAAATATTATAGCATAGACATTGGCAGGCTGGTCCTAAAACATACAAGGTGAGAGATCTATAATAGTCAAAGCAGTCCTCAACAAAGAAAAGATTTTTGGGGTCATTACACTAATTTTAAGAATTGCTGTTAAGTGGCAATAATTAAAACAATGTAGCATCAGGATAAGAATACACAAATAGATCTATGGAAACAAATAGAACATGCAGAAATAAACACCTAGCTATATGGTTGAATGATGCCATATAATTTAATGGGGAAAAGAAAGTCATTTTAATAGATAGTGTTGCAACAGCTAGATAAAATAAGGAAAACAGTGAATCCTGATCCCCACCTGTGTCCCATACAAAAATGAAAAGCTAAAACTATAGAACTTCTAAGCTAAGAGATAGAATGTTATGACCTAGGGTTAGGCAAAGATTTTTTTTTTAGCCAGAACATAGAGCTCTAAATATTAAACTTAAAAGATAAATTTATCTCTATTAAGTTTGTGAAAAATGTTCTCATCAACAGATGTAAAGAAAATGAAAAGATAAGGCATGGATGAGAGAAATGTATTCACAATACTTATATTTGACAAAAGATTTATATCCAGAATACACTAAATATTCTTACAACTGAACAGTAGAAGGACAGAAAGCACAATTAAACAATAGGCAAAGGTCTTGAGCAGACAATTCCCAGAAGGTACACAAATGGATATTAGGTACATGAAAGTGTACCCAAACCATTCATCATCAGATAAATTAAAACTACAATGTGTTAATATTGCACTCTCAACAAAATGGTTCAAAATAAAAGGATGAACAACACTAAATATTCACAAGGTTATGGAGCAACTAAATTCTTACGTATTGCTGATGGCTGTGAATATAAATTGGTGTGCTTTAAAAAAATCTGGTAGCTCCTCATAAAGTTAATTATATGTATACCATATAACTTAGCATCTCCACTTTTGAGTATAGATAACAATATCAATATTGTTGCTCTAACAAATGATCACAAACTTAGTAACTTAAATCAACACCAAGTTATTATCTTACCTCTTTGGAATTCAGAAATCCAAAATGGGTCTCACTAGACTAAAATCAAGGTGATGGCAGGGCACTATTTCCTTCTGCAGGCTTGAGGAGTGAATTCATTTTTGGTGCCTTTTCTAGCTTTTAGAGGTCACCCACATTCCTTGGCTTGTAGCCTTCTTCTATTAATATCTTCAAAGCTAGCAGTGGCCAGTCCTCTCATCACATCCCTCTGACATTGACTCTATTGCCTCCCTCTTCCACTTTTAAAGACACGTGATTACATTGGGCCCACGTAGAAATCCAGAAAATTCTCCGTATTTTAAGATCAGCTCATTAGCAACATTAATTCCATCTGCTACTTGGGGTCACCTTTGCAGTGGAACTAACTTATTCATGGGTTCTGAAGATTAGAAGGGGATGTCTCTGAGAGGCCATGATTCTGCCTCCTACAGGTGTTCATCTAAAAAGAAATAAAAACACGTTCATGATACACTTACCTTCTACAGGTGTTCATCTAAAAAGAAATAAAAACATGTTCATGATACACTTGCACAAATTGTTTAAAACAGGTTTATTCATAATAGCACAAAACTAGAAACAACTCTAACTTTTTTCATTAAGGAAACAGGTAAACAAATCACAGTAAATTATTACAATGGAAAATTCAGAAATTTTTTAACAGATAATTTAATTGATACATTTAACAGCCCCTAAAACATTCTATTGAGCAAAAGAAGCAAGATATAAAAGAATAAACACAATATGATTCCATTTTTTTGGCACTCAGGATCATTAAAGCCCAACTGTGGTGATAAAAATAGAAATATTGTTGTCCTTATAGGGGAGAGATTGACTGGAAAAGGACAGAAATGAAATTTCTGAGATAGGTGATGGAAATATTTTATATTTTGGTTGAGATGATTATACAGGTGTGTGTGTGTGTGTGTGTGTGTGTGTGTGTGTGTGTACATGAACTGTCCAGAAAGCATCCAGCCATGTAATATGAAAAATAGAAGCAATTACGACTGGATTTTTTCTGGACATCCCTCACATATCAGTACATATCCCCATCATTAAGCAGTGCATGACTGTAATGTCCCAGTGATTTAGAGAATTTACTGCTCTTATTATAGATCTCTCCCTCCAGGATTTAGGCTTGGGCCCATGGAGCTCTCAGGCTAGAAAATAATCTGAATGACAGATGTAGTGTTATGATTAGAATCACCCCCACTGTTCCTCAGCCTCCAGAGCACTGATCTTAGAATAAACCAGGGTGCCTGAGATCTCTCTATTCTTTTGGTTTTTTTTTTTTTACCCTCAGGAGTTTCCTTGGCCATTGGTGCATGTAGACTCTTAGTTGACCCAGCTGTCAATCCCTAGATACATTGTTTGTTACATGGTTAAATCTAAGGTGAATGCAGCTTAACCTGCTAAATTGGAATCACCACTACACATATAAGATAAATAAGAAAATGCTGGGGCATTAAGAAAGCCAACTATAATAAGATGAATTCATTGGTATAGTGTCTACTATAAAGTAGGTGATTAATAAACACATACCGTTACTTTGGTGTACTGTATCAACATAGCTTGGTACTAATTTGCTCTCTAGCTATACTTTGTTGGCCAGGGTACTGAGGTAAAGATGGCAGAAATGATTCAGAAATGGGGTATTCTTGAGATAACCTGCCTTAGCCAGTTTACTGAGGAGTTCATGATTCTAAGGTGCTAGATAGTCCGCATTGGAGCACCCCAAAGTAGAATCATGGAAGAAACAAATGGTTTTTGGGTGAAGTGAGAAATGTTGAAAAAAATGAAGTTTTCACAGAATTCAAAAGCAAGTACCATGCATATAATAGAATGAGTCACAACAGGTAAAAATGATGTGAAAGGTCTCAGGCATACATCAATGGATGGGCTGTTGATTCAGGATCAAAATTGAGCCTTGTGACTTTACAGAGAGGAAACAGGAAGTTGCAGTACTGAAGAATCAGTGTTAAGTGATTCTAAAATATATGAGAATTAAGGTAGCGATCAGAAGAGGTGGATAAATAATAGTAATGTTGGCCACTAGCAGTGTACTGACATGAGTACTGACAGTCACCATCATTTGCTGTATCAAGACCAGTAGAAAGAAAGTGTTGGCAAAAAGGAAGAGTTTAAATATATTTTTAGGGCATTTACTTCACCTCTGCTAATCTCAGATATAACCATTTTTCTGGGGTTTTTTGTTTTTATTTTTTTTAATTTGCGGGGGCGGGGGAGGGGTGGGCTATGCGGGTAGTTCCCTGGCCGAAAATCGAACCCAGGCCGCAGCGCTGACAGTGCCAGCACCGAAGCCCTAAGCCACTACATCACCAGGGAGCTCCCGATTTTTCAAAACTGAGTTCAGGTTACTTCTTTATGAAAAGTCTTTTATGGCTAGGACTCCAGCTCGTTTGTTAGTTTGTTATTTTATTCACTCATAACATCCACTCTCTTACTGAGTGCGTATTATGTGGCGGGCTGTGATAGCCTAGACTGCAAGAAACCGCAGCTCTGAACTTGACCTAGATTCCTGGAGGCCTGTGCAATTATAGAGAGAGGCAGGACTGACTATGAATCTAGAGCATGGAAATGAGAAATCATTAGGGAATAAAAGTAGAATAGTATACCAGGCACATAGAAATGCAAGACACCAGTAGGGAAGTACTTGCAACGCAGACAACATTCAGGGGTAAGGATATCAGATTATTGCGGAAAGCTTCAGGAAAAGCGAGTAAAAGTCAAAAGTAGGAGAGAATCAATGTACATTTGCCCACAGCCTATGCTAGTCTACTATACAGTCATGAACTCCTTAAAAGTTTCTGAAGTGATTTCATCAATTTTGTACAGTACCATCTGGCAAGATTCCAATAGAGAAAGGACTAAAGGGGGAACTTGGATACCACCCTTGCGTGGATTAGAAAGTGGAGACAAGGTGTCTAATGGATGCAGATAAAAGACTATCAACCATAACCTCAGGATAGGAAAGGGGTAGCATCCCATTTCGCTCCCGTTGTTTAGCAAGTTTACTATACAATTTGAAAGAGGAAAGAGGCCCTGCTTTAGCCATTTTACGGAGAGGTTTTCTTAATCTTAAAGAAAATACTGCATAGATCCACAGCCCCTGCTTTCAACCATATTGCCCCTTAAAACCATCCCAAATGGCTTCTGGTCTTTACTCAAGGATGTAGAGAGCTGAAAAAGAGCATCTCTCTCGCCCTCATAATTAAAAAAGAAAATAGAATAAAATAATCTGGATAAACTGCAAATTCATATCTATTGGGGAAAGGGGGTACAAGGCAATCAACTGGCCCCAACCCAAATCCAAGGAGATGCAGGCACCTTAGAGAGTGATGAGAGGTGAGTGTTCACTTACCTGGAATTGGGACCAGTAACAAGAGTTCAGATAGAATTGATCACCATTTAATGAAGGGCAAATGTGGGCTGGCAGGACAATGTGAAGACACTGGGAGACACACACACACACACACACACACACACACACACATACACACACACACACACAATAATGAAGAGCCCTAAGAAATCCTTAGTTGTAGTGAAGACCTGGGTAGCAGCTGATATAGGCGGGGTATAATCCTCTACCGAGACCATTTAAAAAAAATTTCCCTATTAACAAAAGCCTTAATTTGTGGAATAAAGGTCAACAAACATTTTCACCCTTTGGTCAGGTGAAAATTCACTGACTCTGGGGAAACATTGTATCTCCTGGGTAGGGGCAGGAATACATGTAGGGCCCAGGAGCAAGTGGCAGGTGGAGGAGAACTGAAATGGTACTCCCATGGGAGCCAGGGTCAGGGGCCTGCCTAAACCAGAGGATTAATCAGAATAACAGAGAATATTCCTCCTGCCCTCCCCTTCACGTGTTGGCTTCCCATCCACTGACAAGCCATTGAGCTTCCAGTAACAAGTAAGCCAAATACTGTTGGGAGGCCTACAGGAGACCCCTCTGAGGTACAGTTCAAAGAGAAGGCCTCAAGGGTGAAATAGATAGCGCTTTGTCAAACTAAGTCCTTGGCTCTCAAGCACAGTCACTACAGAAATCTGATGTCCCTGGTGCTCTGAGGGAAACCATAGCAATAACAGACCTCACCCCAGACCAACTCCTAACTTTTATACACTCAATCCCCACACTAAAGTGCTATCTGAAAGAAAGGTGTGCTTATTTTCAGGTATAAAAATGATTTCTCAGTCTCCAGTGTCTACCTAAGATGTTCGGATTTCAACAAAATGTAATATGATAGAAAGAATATACAGAAAATCAGTAAAGATATATATAGAAGATCTAAAGAACATTCTCTAACAATTAGACCTAATTAGCATATATAGAACACTCCACTGAACAGCTGTAGAATAAATTTTCTTTACTAGAGTATTTGGAGCGTTCTCCAAGATAAACCATATTCTGGCCCATAAAACAAACTTCAATAAATTTAAAATAATAGAAAAACATGAAGTATATACTTGGACAATAACAATTAAACTGGAAATATAAATAACAGAAAAATACCTGGAAAATCCCTAAATGTTTGGAAGACAACATATTTCTAATGCCGCATGGGTCAATGAGGAAGTATCAGTGGAAATTTTAAAATATTTGAACTGACGAAAAAAAAATACCACATTTCCAAATTTGAGGGATACAACTGAAACAGTGCATAGAGGGAAATTGATAACATTCTATTCTTTTTTTCTCCAAGCTTTATTGAGATACAATTGACATACAACATGCGTAAGTATAAAATGTACAATGTAATGATTTGATATATATATGAGTTTTTTGAAATAATTATGACAGTAAGTGGTGAGAGTGGACACCCTTGTCTTGTTCCTGATCTTAGAAGAAAAGCTTTCGACCTTTCACCATTGAGCGTGTTAGCCGTGGGCTTATCACATACAGCCTTTATTATTTTGAATTATGTTCCTTCTATCCCTAATTTGTGGAGAATTTTTATCATGAAAGGGTGCTGAATTTGTCAAATGCTTTTTCCTGCATCTATTGAGATAACTATATAATTTGCATCTATCATTCTATTAATGTGGTGTGTTACATTTATTGATATGCAAAACTTAAACCATCCTTGCATTTCAAGGATGAATCCCACTTGATCGTGGTGTAGGGTCCTGTTAGTGAGCTGTTGAATTGGATTTGTGAATTTTTACATGTATATTAATTAGGGGTATTGCCTGTAGTTTTCTTTTTTTGTCATATCCTTATCTGGCTTTGGTGTGAGGGTAAACTGGCTTTTTAAAATGAATTTGGGAGTGTTCCTTCCTCTGGAACTTTTTGAAAGATTTTGAGAAGTATTGGTGTTAATTCTCTAAATGTTTGGTAGCATTCACCGGTGAAATCATATGGTACTTAGCTTTTATTTGTTGGGACGTTTTTGATTATGAATTCTATCTCCTTACTTGTTATTGGTCTGTTCAGATTTTTTATATTTTCAGGATTCAGTCTTGGGTTGTGTATTTCTAGGAATTTATCCATTTCTTATATGTTGTCCAACTTGTTGGCATATAATCGATCATAGTAGTTTCTAATGATCCTTAGTATTTCTGTAGTATCAGTTATGTCTCTTTTTTCAGTTATAATTTTATTTGAGTCCTCTCTCTTTTCTGATTATTCTAGCTCATGGTTTGTGAATTTGTTTGTCTTTTCAAAGAAACAATTCTTAATTTTTTCATTGTTTTTCTATTTTATTTATTGTGTTCTAATCTGTATTATTTCCTGCCTTCTGCTACCTTTGGGCTTAATTTGTGCTTCTTACTAATCCATTGAGGTATAAAATTAGATTGTTTATTTAAAATCTTTCTAATTTATTAATATATGTATTTATTATTTATTTATTATTTACAGCTGGTAGCATCCACGGGCAAACCAGGATTGTTACTGGGGTCTCTAGTTGGGCAAGGTCACAGAAGTTGGTTGGAGGGGTGTGGGAGCATTTGCCACTGGTGGAGCTCTGCATTCAAGTATGGCTGCTGGTTGCATTCTGTGATCATGTGAGTCCACTAGTGGTGCTCTGTAATCACCTTTGGTTGGGTGGGATTGCAGGCTGTGTCCGGTGGCAAGGCAGTGCCAGTGCTTGGATTCTGTGATTGGCCAGTGTTCCACAGTTGCTCCCGGTGGGGGTGAGCCTTCAGGTTGTGCTTTCCAATGGAATGCTGCTGCTGGCTTGACTGTGTATTGAGACATGGCTATATACCAGGCTGTGTGGTCATACCGGACTTCAGGGTACACTCTGTGATCAGGCAGGGCTGTAGACTGTGCCTCAGCATTGAGTGGGGCCACTGGCAGGGCTTTGTGATCAGGTAAGCTGTTGGCTGTGCTTCACTGTTGGGTAAGGTCACGACCAGGCTTCCTAGTTATGTAGGGCCTTTAGTTGTACCTCATAGTTGTGCAGTGCTAGAGACTGTGCTTGACAGTTGGGCTGGGTTGCTGGCTAGGCTCTTTGGTTAGGTGGGGCCACAAGCTATGTTTTGCAAGGGTGGGATCACTCCCCAGGTGAAGCCTAGGCTGTGTCCAGCACTCAGGCAGGGCTCTAAATACTCTGATACAGGGTAGGGTAGTAGGCTAGGCTCTGCAGCTGGGCAATACTGTATGCTGGCCTTCAAGGCTGCCGAGGGTCACTGTTCAGATTCTTTGCTCATATGGGCCCAATGGTTATATTCAGCGGTTGCCAGGGCTGCTGACTTAGCTCCCTGCTCAAGCAGGCTGTCTGATGTACTTCCTGGTTGCCAGGCATTTATGGCCACACTTACTGGTGGTATAAGATCAGAGGCTATGCTCAGCATTGAAAGGACTACCAGTTTACTCTCTGGTCCAGGTAGAGCCCTAGAATGGGCTCCATTGCTTATATGGCCCATTGGCTGGTAGAACTGACAACCAAGGTCCCTAATTAGATGGGGCCACTGACGTGGTCTGTAGATCTCTGGCTGGGATCTCTGCTTGGTACAAATGCAAGCAGCAATATGGTCAGCTCAGATCTGGGCACTGCTTGGTATCAGCCTCAGCTCCCTTCTCTGTCTATCTAACCTTCAATAGTCAAGCTCAGCAGATTCCCACGGTAACCCCTGTGAGGTTCAACCTAAGTGAGGCTCCCGGGAAACATCCTGCAACACTGAGGAAGCTAGTTGTCCACCTTGGGCTCTCTTTTCCTATTGAAGAAACCTTAGGTCTGGGGGTGCCCTTTCGGTGTAGAAGTAAGTTCTCCTGGGGGAGGAGCAATGTGATCAGAGTGCAGCTGTGTGTCTAACCTTTCTAATGTGATCCTTCTGTCTCCATTGTTTAGGGGGTTGCTTCAGCCTCATCCTCAGGTTCTGTGACATTCATATTGTGTTTTGTCCAATGTGAAAACAAAAAGAGAGATTTAAAAATGAAATAAACTGTCCTTATTCACAGATAACACAATATGTAGAAAATCCCAAAGAATTTATAAAAATGTCCTTATATAAAATGAGTTACAATTGCAGGATACAAGATCAATATACAAATATCAATTTTATTTCTATATACTAGCAATAAATGATTAGAGTCCAAAAAACTTTTCAAATTATATAAATTTTATCATCCAAAGGATTAGTTATAAAGTTAACAACATACAAGGGCTGCCTGGAAAATATTCAGCCCCTAAACTATTCTCATTATGTTGACAATGGCTAATTTTTTCCAGACATCTCTCATATAGGTAGGATTTTTATTATTAAAGATGAACTACTTTGATGAAAGGAATTGTTTTTTAAAAAGGCTCATAGATCAATGAAACAAAAATAGCTATATAGAAGTATAGCCAACCAATTTCTGTCAAAAGTGAAAATGCAATTATTAATAAATAGAGAAAGGATAGTCTCTTCAAAAATTATGGTTAGAAAATTGGACATCCACATGCAAAAATGTGAACTTCAGCTATAAGAAAATTAACTTAAAATAAATTACATAGTTAGATTTAACATGTAAAATTATCCATTTCAAGAGGAAAATATAGAGGAAAATTTTGGGTGAGAGAGAATTTTTAGATGTCACAATAAAAGAATGCCTCTCAAAAGAAAAAGATGATAAATTCCACTTTATGAAAATGAAAATCTATTGCTCTATGGAAGAAACAGTTAAGAGAATAAAAACAAAAGTCACAACTGAGGAAAAGTATGTGCAAATTATATACCTGATAAAGTCCTTATTTTAAGAATTTATAGAGAATTTTCAAAATTTGAGAATAAGAAAACAAAATAATAAGAAAAAAATACATTTAAAAAATGGCCAAAAGATCTGAACTAACACTTTATCAAAGAAGATATACAGATGGCAAATAAGGACATGAAAATAGCTGTCATTAGGGAAATGCAAATTAAATGCAAATTCAAACCTCAAGGGCATACAACTACACACCTAATAAAACAGCTGAAATAATTTTTAAGAGGCAATAACAAGGGTTGGTGAGGATGCAGAGCAACCGGTACTCCAATATGTTATGGGTATAAATGCAAGATGTTCTTGCCATTTTAGTTTGGCAGTTTTCTATAAACTTAAATATATATTTGCCATATAATTCAACAATCCCACTCCTAGATATTAACAGTAAAAACATGAAAACTTATGTTCACATGAAAATCTTATGTGAATGTTTGATGTCACTTATATTAAAAATCACCAATAAATAGAAAAAACTCAGGTATCTTTCTTTAAACTGGTGAATGTATGAACAAGCTGTGCAATATCCATACCATGGTATACTGATCAGCAATTAAAAAGAATAAAATGTTTTCTCGGCTAACAATATGGATTAATCTTTTTTTAATTGATGTATTTGACAATTACAGTTGACATACAATATGATTTAGTTTCAAGTGTACAATATAGTAATTAGACATTTATATATTATACATTACAAAATGATCACCTTGATAAGTCTAGTACTCATCTGACAACATACACGGTTATTACAATAGTATTTGACTGTATTTCCTATGCTGTACTTCACATCTCCATGACTATTTTTAACTGGCAGTTTGTACTTCTTAATCCCTTCTACCTTTTTCGTGTATCTTTCTCCCCACCCTAATCTGGCAACAATCAATTTTTTTCTCTGTATCTATGAGTCTGTTTCTGTTTTGTTTATTTATGTTGTTCTTTAGATTTCACATGTAAGTGAGATCACATAGTATTTGCCTTTCTCTGTCTGACTTATTGCACTTAACATAATACCTTCTAGGTCCATTAATGTTATCTCAAATGGCAATATGTTCTGTCTTATGGTCAAGTAATATTCCACTGTATCTATGTCCCACATCTTCTTTATTCATTTGTCTGTTGATGGACACTTAAGCTGCTTCTGTGTCTTGGTTATTATAAATAATACTGCAATGTACAAAGGGGTGCATTTATATTTTCAAATTAGTGTTTTTGATTTCTTCAGATAAATACCCAAAAGTGGAATTGCTGGGTCATATGGTAGTTATATTTTTAATTTTTTGAAGAATCTGCATGTTTTTTTCCATAGTGGCTGTACCAATTTACAATCCCAATAGTACACGAGGGTTCCCTTTTCTCCACATGCTCGACAATACTTGCTATTTGTTGATTTATGGATGATAGCTATTCTGACAGGTGTGAGTAGATATCTCATTGTGGCTTTAATTTGCATTTCTCTGATGATTAGTGATTGAGCATCTTTTATGATACATCTGTTAGCCATCTGTATGTCCTCTTTGGAGAAATGTTTGTCCAAGTAATACAGCGTAATCTTAAATGCATTTCATTAAGTGAAAGAAGCCAGACCTCAAAGGTTATATATTGCATGAGTCCATTTATATGTTATTTTGGAAAAGACATATTTATAGGAACCAAAGACAGAATTATGGATTCTAGGAATTGGGAGGTGGAGGAAAGAAGCTGACAAACAAAAGTTACCACCATAGAAATTTTTAAGGGGATGGAAATATTGTATATGGAACTATAGTAGTGCATCCATGACGCCGTGCATTTGTCAAAACCCATAGAAGTATACTCCACAAAGACTCTATTTTATTTATGTACATTAAACATCAGTCAGGATGAGAGAGAAAAGGTGAAACTCAGACTGTGACAAAGGAAACTAACTACATTACAAGTGAATAAAGAGAATTCAACTAAGTTTGATAAAAAGTGATTTTACTAGATTTTGTAAGTCTGAAGGTAGATATAAATTTCACTACCATTGTATTGTAGGTGATAAATTTGATTCTCACAGAAGTGTGGTTTATCAGTTCTGAAACTACATATACTAGACTTGAACAAATAAGTAAATATCTGGGATAATGAGAGCCAAGTTTCTTGAAGAAAAGTTTCAGATAAGCGAGGAGAGAAGGTCAGAATGTAAATGAGTGGTTCTGGAGTAAAGTTGAAGGTATCATGAACTCATGATAGCCTAAATGAGTACAGCTTGAACAACAAAATAATAATAGTATTAGATTACAACCCAAGGAGTAAAATAAGTAACCACGAGTCCATACTGACATAGAGAGCTGAATAAATAAACAAATGGGGAAAAGGAGTGCTACAGTATTAATTGCTGCAATCAAGTTCTACCAAGTGGCTGCTAAAATTAGTAAATGAAAACAGAAATAGGATAATGCTATTTCCCCCAAATATTTCTTAATTATAATTGCAAATGGGAAAAAATAGTCATGGTACAATGAAGAAATCAGACACTACCTTAACTGATTAACATTAATATTAGCAGGTATTATATTGATATCATCTATCCCTGACAGGTGGACAGCATCTCAGTGTTACTGTCCCAATACTGTGTAACCTCAGTCTGATAATTAGAAAATATCAAACAAACCCAAATTAAAGGTCATGAAAGACAAGAAAAGACTGGTGAATTGTCACAGATTAGAGGAGACCAAGGAGACTTGACAACTAAATTCAATATGAGATCCTGGATTGAATCCTGGAACAGAAAAGGGGCTTTTATGGAAAAATTGGTAAAAGCTGACTAAAGACTCCAATTTATAATATTGTACCAATGTTAATTGTTCTATGGTTAGATAGGGTAAGATGGGTGAAGGGCATACTCTGTACTACTTAGTAAATTCTAAATCTAAAGTTACATCTAAATACATTTTTAAATGACAAAAAAGTATATGTCAGTTTTAATATCCCATTAAAATATATTATAGAATGACATAAAAGCATACAAAACTTTTCATGACCTTGTTTCACATTCTTTGTGTTATACTTCAAAAATCCACAGGCTTATTTCTATAATTTCCACTTCTTCTTTTAATGGCGAGATAAAAGGGAAGGTTTTAAACTGCAGTTTATAAGCTCTTCTTTTAAAGTAACAGATTGTGGGTGTGGAGAGATTTTGTTTCCCATAAATGAAAAGCTAAATTAGATATAATCATCACTAGATTTTATCTGTTTAACTTTAATTTTCAAAGTACTAGAGGCATCTTTTGATGCTGAGCAGAATTCTGGACAGATAAATGGAACTTATGGAACTGGATCTTGTGTGGATTATGTTGAGGCAAATTTGCAGTTGTTATTTTTGTACTTCTCATTAGCTTGTACTTCAGTTTTGGCCTTTCTTATTTCTCTTTGATCTATCTAACTGTTCATCCTGGGTATTAATTAAATAGTATATTATTATTAAAAACAAAACCAATATGTAACTAGAAATTATCATGATGTCACCAACGTTAATTGGCTAAGAGACCAACTAAATAACTAAGTTATCAACAATTTCACTCTATTTGGGCTATCCTAACTGCTATAAATTTTCATCTCATAAGTGTTCAGAGGTTCTGCAAATATTTCATTTGAAATAAAAATATTGTTTTCATTGTTTGATTAAAAAAAGTAGAAGTAAGAACAGATGACATTGCTGACTTTAACTTCTGCCTGAATAACGTTAAACCTCTGAATCTTCACGAACCATTATCTGAAAAACGCAGGCCTGGTGAATAGGAGGAGAATCAACCATTCTGAGTTCTCAGCTTGTTGATAGAGAACAGAATACAAAAAACTTAAAAAGTCAATTTTGTCTCATTTAGGACATTTTTAGCTGTAGATAACAAGACAAAAAGTCCCAACACAGCGTGGCTTTAGATTTTAATTCATTCGTCTAATGAAGACCCAGAAAACACAGTGTCTTTATGTATTTCTACTGCCACATTTTCCTATAGAATTTCCAGACATAACAGTGTCCCACGAAAGAAGTCTGTTCTTCTCTATCGCTTTTTAAATGTGAATAAATCTTACCAGGAGTTTCTCACCATCCAGTTGATGTCCTTTCCTGTGTTGGTGGCCAAAATTATGTCACTTTTCCATCCCTAACCAATTACTGGCATTAAATCAATATACTAATCTAGGATTGACTTCAAATTAAAAATATGGTCTCTTCCTGGAAGCTGGATTCTTCGATAAAGCTAGTTTATGTTGACAAGGAAGACTGGGTATTGAATGTGCAGCCTACTGTGTCTACTAAAAGTGTCTTTTGAAAAAAATGTTTAGTTTATAAAAATGCACAGAGAGGGAAGTACATAAGGAATAAGAAACACTTAATTCAGTGTTATAAACATATGCAAGACTTTATGATTGGACCCCAACTAGGAGTATTGGGGGCTAAGCCATCAGAGATGGCTTCCTGGTGAAGGGAATACATGGACTGGATGGGGCTGGAGGGGTTTGGGCTTGGAGCAGTGAGACGAATGAGATAACGAAGGCCCTCTTATTCTACAGCAAGGAGTGTATACACCAGTCTAGAATTGACTGAAAGCAGGTGAAGAACTTTAAACATACACGGAACATTATAAAATTTGCTTTTGAGAAAGATCACATTGTACAACAAGGACACACTGCTCGTCCCTCTGACATTTTATGCTCTTTACTCTCTGATCTTATTTAGCTGTTAGCATTCAGCCTCCACGGTGAGTTAGTTCTCATGTAGCAGCAGTCAGATCAGAAACACATCACCAGCCTCTTAGAAGGCCCCTCCCGCCCTCTTCCAAGGGCACAAGCTCTCCTGACATTAGTCATCATGAATTTGTTTTGCTTATTGCTTTCTATAAACAAAATCATGCAGTATATATTCTTTTGTTTGCATTGATATGCCTTTTTTAAGAAGGAAAGGGTAGAGTCTAGATCATGTGGATTAATAAATCTTATGTAAATCTAGTGAAATCCAGAAAAAAATGGTGAAAAGCTGATTTGGAGTCACGATAGAGAAAAATGGTTTAAAGCAGTTACTTTGAAATTGGATGAGCTTGGGTCTGTATCCTTGTTCTGTTGCTTGTATAGTTTTGACCCTGGGCAATTATTTGCCTCTCTGTGCTTCAGTTGATTCATTTGTAAAGTGTGGTTAATAATAGTACAACCTCATAAGATTGTTGTGGAGTTTTTATAAGGCACTATGTGTAAAGTGTTTAGCACTATGCCAAGATTCTAAGTAAGTCTTAGTAACTAATAACACTATTATTTGTGATTACTTAGAAAGAAATAAGGCAATCACTTTTTACTAAGATTAAGTGAAGACCAACTAATCTAGTAGTAAGACAATGACAACAAACGACAATAACAGCAAACGAGGTACTAGTCTTGAAAATCAGAGGCAAGGCACAGGGTGTATCTTGAAGTTAGCCAGGCACTTGATAAAGCTTCTTGTGATAGCATTGTAGGTGAGGTACAGGAACTGGTCTTAATGATGGTCCTTCTCAAAACTTAGTAGCCATTATGTTCCAAATCATGGACTCTATCAGAATCACTGGGGTGTTCTAGTAAGAATAAAAATGTCCTGACCCTTAGCCCACCATAAATAAAATGAATTAAAATTACCCTGGGTTTTCTCCAGGAATCCACACTTTGATCAAGCTCCCTCTATGAATCTGATTTGCTGCCAAATTTTAACCACTGAACTGTGCTGCATAGTGCTAATGGGCAAGCGCTCCATCCTTGATGTTTTTATAGCTTTAATGGTGATTTAGTATCTGGCATATAATAGATGTTCAATAAATATTTATTTGTTGAACTGTGAAAGAAATCTCTGGAACATCCATATTACTACCCTATTCAACATTTTCATTAGCAATTTGAAAGATATTGAAGGCACGCTTAACAAATTTAACAATGGCAGAAAAGATGGAGCATATCAAAGACAAATGTAAAGTTTTAAGAAAATAAAGCCACTGCTTAATCAACATTTCATGTAAAATGGAACCAAATATCTAGTTGCCTCCATATTAATGTGACCAAACAACAGGACAACGGTTATCCACAAAATAAATATATTCAGCTACATTCATCAATGTGGCACAGCTTCCTATTTATCTAACCCAGGGTTAAGTAACCACCTGGGCCAAATCTGGACATTGCTTGTTTTTGCAAATAAAGTTTTATTGGAACACAGCCATATTCACCTGCTTACGTATTTGCTATGGCTGCTTTGCATTACAACAGCAGAGTTGAAATGCGCATTTGAGATTATATAGCCTACAAAGCTGAAAATATTTACTCTCTAGTCCTTTGCAGAAAAAGTTTGTCAACCCCTATTCTACTCAAATCACACTCTTCCCATCTTCCTTAGTAACAGGACCTATAACTGTTATCTGGGCATATGGCTGCCTAGATTAAAGACTGCATTTCTTGGTATCTTTTGCATCAGGCATTTCATGTAACTATATTCTAGACAGTGAGACATATGTAGAAGTATTATATTTCAGCTTACCGAAATCTTCTTTAAAAGATAGCCCCTTCACCCTTCATGCTGGTTAGAAATTAGACCTGATAGCTGGAGTTCAAACCATCTCGGTCCATGCCAATAAAAGCCTAGGTTTGGCAGCCTGGACCAGAATGGTACTAAGTTCCTGAGTCCCTGATGACTTTGTGGAATTTCCATAATAGCCTTTTACTTCCAATTGCCAGACATTCATATATATATATATATATATATATATATATATATACCCACACATATACATATATGTATGTGTATATATGTATGTATGTATATGTATATATAGATATACACACATGCACTTACTTATGTATGTGTGTGTATATATATATATATATATATATGTATATGTATATATGTGTGTGTGTGTTTAGGTCACTGTTCATTTGTATGTTCTCTTACTTGCGTATGAACCTGTTCTAACAGACATAGAATATCTAGGTGTTAGAACTGATTCTGCTAGTTCAATGACACTTAGAGATTTTCTTGCCTTGTGAAGTTATAGAACTCTCCATGACTGGAAGGTTTTAAGCAGGTCCTGAATAACCACCTGTCAGACAAGTGATGCAGAGTTCCCTGAATTGGATGGAGGTTAAACTGCATGACCTCCAAGATTCTAAGTTGGGTATTCCTGGACCACATTTTTCTTTATTAATGGAAAGTGTTAAATGGGTTCTTAGTTCAAGCACTTAAAATGATTAAAGTAACCAGCCAGAAAGCCAAGCTGCCAAAATGGAAAGTACAGAAGGAGTAAAATATCAGCACAATTTTAACTTTCTATTTGCAGTAAAGCAATGATTTGGATGGTAAATTAGGCTCTCATTGAGGAAAGCACTGACACTATGTCAGATGACAGAACCTCCTGTCCAGTATGTTGGAGCTGTCCATTTTTATAGAAATACTGAGACAAAGGAATGATATCATTACTCCATATAGGTGATCACTTTCTAGACAAAATCTGTATTTTATTTTTTTATAGACTGTAGTTAAATTGAGCCCAACATGAACACAGCTAATCTGTAAATAACCTAATGTATCTTCTATTAAACAAACATTAAGGAATAGGAAATTCTTTGACAAGGAGAGGGTAACAGTCAAGGATTTTGTGACTCTGGAACAAACATATCTTCTCTTTGTCAAACCCTCTTTACTTTTATTTTTGTAGGACTGAATATATGTCACTGAGTCTTACCTAAAGCAGTTCTCTCTCTCTCTCTCTCTCTGTGTGTGTGTGTGTGTGTGTGTGTGTGTGTGTGCGCGCGCACGCATGTATATATCTATACCTATCTATTTATCTATCTATTGATATATATATCTCCATCTTCTTGGTTCTATTTCTCTGGATAACCCGGACTAATACATTAGTATACTAAATAAAAATGCCATGAACTTTCTTTTCCAGCCCCTTTTTCCAGCTATGATAAGGGCTACTTATATAGATACTGCTAGGAAGATTTACTCTAAACTTAACGTTCTCTTGGATTGACTATAATTAAGAATTTTTATTGATATATACATTATCATAATATTGGGAGTACAAAATAAGTTATACTCAAACTGACTAATATATGTGTGTGTGTGTGTGTGTGTGTGTGTGTGTGTATAAACTTCAGTCATGACCATTATTTGTGATTGTTTATAGGTTTTGTTCAGCCCTCTCCCTAAGGAGTACTTGCTGTTTTATTTCCAATTATGGTTTAGTTGGGGCTATTTGAAAAGGTACTTAGCCAGTTCAGTATATAGCATTGGAGAATAAATTAGGCCTTAGGAGCAAACAATTAAAAATGCCAGAGAAAGAGCAGTGAAATGGCAGCTTGAGAGGGACCCCTGAAAGACTCCCTTGGAGATTACAACAACAACAAAAAATGTCTAACTCAACTAAGGACTCTCTACACAATGCACAAATACAGCTAAGAGACCCACTCATTGCATTGAAGTACCTGCAGGTGGGCAGAAGGGCAAACAGAGGGCAAAAAAGGGGGAAGTGTACAGATGTGGACCCATGTGCAGGTTCCCATTTGGAACTCTACCACTAGGTGAGGGAGAAGGAAAGAGACATTGGGTAAGCATTGTAGTCCTCACTTAGTTCACAGGACAGAGAAAAGGAGGCCTGGAGGCAGAGTCTGTGAGACATCACAACTAGACCTCACTTTGGCCCCCAGGAGGTGCAGACCAGGTACACAAGATTTGAAAGTTTGACTTCACTCTAGTTCTAAGAGGAGGGGGAGTGACAGGACAGTGAGGAGCCATAAAATCGCTCAAGCCTGGGTAGGACAAGAAGGGAAGGAGCTGTGGGCATATTTCTCTGCCCACAACTAGACCTGTCTGTAGGACCAGCATTCAAGACAGTAGATCCCAAAACACAGGGCAGAGACATCAGGGCAAACTGAATACAGAGAAGTGAAAGCTGGCAATGCCCACGCAATTGTGCTCAGTGACAGGTGGGGAACAGACACAAGCCACCCTCCCCCACCCCCTACCAGACCTCTGCCCCTCCACCTCCTCACACTATCAGCACTAGCTTCAGAAGAAACTACACCAGTAAGTGTTGGAGTAAAGAGCAGAATATCTATCTCTAAACAGAGAGGCTGTCAGAATGAGAAAAAAAAGAAATATATCTGAAAAGAAAGGACAACAGAAAACCCCAGAAGACAAGTTGGAGGCAAACAACCTATCAAAGACAGAGCTCAATACTATGATTATAATGATTCTTAAGCAAAGAGATAGCAAACATGAAAAGGACATAGAGACAATAAGAGGACCAGACAGAGACAATGATTACAAGAAAGGAAATGAAGAAGGGAATAGAAGCAATCTCCAGGCTAGATGAAGCAGAGGTGAGAATCAGTGATTTGGAAGATAAGACAACAGAAGAACCCAATCAGAACAACAAGAAAAGAGAATCCAAAAATACGAAGATAAGCTAAGACTCCTCTGGGACAACATCAACAAGTGCAGCAACATTCGCATCATAGGAGTACCAGAAGGGGAAGAGACACAGCAAGGGACTGAGAACTTATTTGAAGGAATAATGACTGAAACATTTCCTAACCTGGTGAAAGAGACCAACATACAAGCCCAGGAAGCACAGAGAGTCCCAAACAAGTTAAACCCAAACCGACCTACAATGAGACACATCATAATTAAAACAGCAAAAATTAACAAAAAAGGGATAATATTAAAAGCAGCCAAACAAAGGCAAATAATAACTAATAAGGGATCACCTATATGACAGTCACCAGATTTCTCAACAGCAACTTTGCAGACCAGAAGGGATTGGCAGAAAATGTCCAACATGACGAAAACCAAGTATCTGCAACCAAGATTCCTGTATCCAGCAAAGCTATCATTCAAAATCAAAGGACAAGTAAAAAGCTTCCCAGACAACAAAAAACTAAAGGAGTTTATCATCACCAAACCGGTACAACAAAAAACGCTAGAGGACTTCTTTAAGATGGGAAAAAATAAACAAAAAGCAAGAATTATGAATAATAAAATGGCAATAGCTATGTATCTACGAATAATTATGAGTAGAGTGTCAAACAGAGGAAGAGAGATGCAAGCTGACTTCACTTATAGGTGAAATCCGAAGAAGAAAATAAACAAGTGGAACAGGAACAGATTCATAGATATAGAAAACATTTGATTTGTTGCCAGAGGGGAAGAGGGTTGGGGGAGGGGATAAAATAAGGGGAAGAGATTGACAAGTTTAGTTTGATGGTTGCAAAGTAATAGTTATGGGGACATAGGGTGTGACATGGGAATATAGTCAATAATGTTGCAATAGCCATATGTGGCATCAGATGGGTACTAGATTTGGTGGGGTGAGGGGAAGAGGCCTGGAAAGGTGGGCAAAAAGGGGGGAAATCAAGAAGTACAAATTCATAGTTATAAAATAGTCACAGGGATGTAAAGTGCAGCATAGGGCATGCAGTCAGTAACATTGTAATAGCTGTATATAGTGTCAGATGGGAACCAGATGTATTAGAATGAGGATTTTGTAAATTATGTAAATGGCTCACCACTATGCTGTACACCCAAAACCAATATAATATTGTATGTCAAATGTAAATGGAAAAGAAAATAACAGAGGAAGGTGGTGTTAGTCCTATGAAGCAATAACATGCTTATGAATTTAAAAGAAAGCAGGTCATTTGCTGTATGAGCAATGCTAATTAAAAGACATATACCAACTATATAGAAAAAAATTAGAAAGAAAACATAAGGACAAATGATGCTCAGTCTCTGGGTTTTGTTTTTTTTTTTAATGGTTTATGCTTTGACTTGCTTTTCTTAATTCCATATACAACTAACTTTTTAAAAACTTAATGCTTCTCATTACAGTTATCTCTTTACCCACCCTTTTGTGGAAGGAAGGCAGGGATATCTCTGGAGGTAAAAGGAAGATGAAAGGAATTACCCCATAACAGTCATCAGGATCCTTTCAGAAGTGCAGCAACAGAAATAAGGAATGGAATATGATTCCCATTCCTACTTGAAGCACCGTGTGGCCAAAGCTCCATAGACATGTTCCCGTTCATCCATAAATAATAATTTTTGCTGCCTTCTTTCTAGTTCTCGTATCTCTTCACAATCTTCCTGCTTACCACAGTAGTTCTGTTATAAATACTCAGAAGATGGTTGTAATGATAAAAATAGCATCTTTTTTGATGAATTGGAGAACTGGGGGATAGGAGAAGACCAGCAAACGCTGAGATGTGGTCAGTTTGGGTGTGATGAGCTGATGAACTCTAAGAGGATGTTTAAGGAAATGGGTAAGGAAGGAACACAGAAATACTTTACACACCTCTCTGCAAAGATCTGAGAGGAAAAGAGAGAAAAAAAGTTAAGCCTTTCCTGCAGCAAGAAGGCCTAATTGTTACCATGTTTAATAGGCACTAAAATTGATTATAATCCATTCATCTAAAAAGAGGTGAGAAAAAAAAGACATTAATTAGACTTCATGGTGTGTAGTTCTAAGTATGTGGTTTTGAGATAAATTAAGAATTATTTTCACTTTCTCATGTATTAAGTGATCTGTCAACTCTAGCTATATTTGAAATATCTTATTTCATTATTAACACTAACAATATTCCTTAACAATTTCCAGAGCAATTTTGCATAGATTACTTTGTAAGGTTTGTATGAGATAGGAAGTACAGAAATTCTTTTAGTTTGTATAGCACTTAAATGAGCTTATTTGGTACTCACAGCTGTACCCTACAGTTCCTTGTAACTCAGTCTGTTCATTCACTAATAAAACATTTGAGCTTGTACTTGCCAGGCCATACCATACTGCTTACACTCTTTTTGCTAACTTACCCATCTGGAGGACTTCTATAATAATCCATCCTTTAAGTTCTGGTTACTGCAAGGACTGGCCTTCACCTACCAAATGTGTATGCTTGTCGGGGTAGGTAGAAGTCATTAAGAGGGCAGAAACTGGCAATGTCACCTTTGCTGGGTCTCATAAGGTCAAATAGGAAGATTTGGTTTTTAAGGATCATCCTGTGGAATACCTAAGCTTCCTTAATGAGCCAAATTCACATTCACAGGTGGAAAAATCACAGCTGAAAAAGAAGAGCAGCTTTTATTGTGGTGCTTGGTTTAGGTGAGGGGCCCAATTTTGATAAATTAC
This sequence comes from Lyroderma lyra, assembly GCA_004026885.1. Taxonomy (NCBI): domain Eukaryota; kingdom Metazoa; phylum Chordata; class Mammalia; order Chiroptera; family Megadermatidae; genus Lyroderma; species Lyroderma lyra. Next base: position 28,384 of record PVJL010010313.1, on the reverse strand, counting down.
ACCATAGCTATGTAGGCATGTAATGGCCAACTAATGGACAATTTTTAAATTTCACAAAACTATAATACTTTCAGTTTTACTTAAATTTAATTAATTATAGCAAAGAACCTATAGTAAATCTGAAAAAAAGATGCTTAAACTTTAATGTGTAAATACAATAAATGTTAGTTTCTACAAATTTAATCTAAAGTTATGATTCATAGCTTGAGCTCAATTTTTGTTTAAAACTGCATATTTCTGAAATAGCTTTTAGTTTCTTAGTCAGATGTCTCTAGGAATCAGAAGAGAGTGCTTATACCAATGTAAAGATCAAACTATTTGAAATATATATTTTTTAATTTTTAAAGAACAATTTTTAAAACATACTTACTTTCAGGATGATTTTCTAAAAAAAAAAATTGAGAAAGGTTGGTCTGTAAACAAAATATCCTATAAAAGTGATAAATGATGTTCTGAGAAACAAACAAATACATCACGGAGAATGGATTTGAGATTGTATCTATTATAAATCCAAAATGACTACACATTAATTCAAGCATCTGTCCGTCTTTTCTAAATTACCTGACCAGTGCATTTGGGTTTCTTGTTTAGTACACGCTGAGTTACACACTTCTGTCAAAGGCTCGGATTCAGGTCACATTTTACCTTAGTTAATATTCAAACTGTGACCTTACACAGGCTTCCCCCACCCTACCCTTCTTGGTTTTAATTCCTTACTTCTTTTCTTATTGACGGAGAGGTATATGTCATCCTCTCTTCATCACTAATCATTGTCATCTTAATCGCAAAATTTGTATAATGGTATCAGTTTTATTCTTGAGAATATTCTTCATAGTGCTTACTGCCTTTTGGTTCTAATCTGTACCAATTTAACTTGCAAATTTACATCTGTACCAATTTCATTTGCAAGTCATAAATCTTAATCTGACATTTATTCCTTTCCCAGGTTACTCAAAGAAAAGGGTCGTTTTTTTGTTCTGTCTTTTAAAAATATTTTTGAGGTGTCATTGATATTAAAAAATTTGCACATATTTAATGCATACAATTTGATGATGTACTCATGGCACTTTCTGTTTTGTCTTAAGCAATCATGATAATCTTATTTTTGCCTGTGATTGATTTGGGAATAGATGAACACAATTCTGGTCAGTGTGAAATAAGAGTAAATATGCCAAAGGCTTCTGGGATAGTTTTGTTCACTGATTAAAAATAGAGAGAAGGGGCTAGCAGAGAGAAAGAGATTCTCTCTCTCTCTCTTGCTCTTTTATTTTATTTTGTTTTCTTTTCCTGCTGGACTCGATCATGTCTAAATGTGATATCTGAACTGCTTTGGCCATCTTGTAATCCTGGGGGCAGATTTTCAAAGGGTGGCAGAGTAGAAAGTTGAAAGTAAATTGGATTTTTGGTAACAAAATTGAACCAATGAATTAATCAACCCTGGAGGCTTGCTAACTCAGAACGTTCTGATTCTTGAATAGTAAATTTTCTTTATTGTTTAAACCAGTTGAGTTAGGGCTTTCTGCTACTTATAGCTGAAGGCATCTTAACAAATAAGCTGACGATTCAAAAAAAAATTTTATCAGATTCCTAGATTTGTTCCTCAATTCTTTGTCTCTCATGTGTTACTTTTTTAAAAATTCCTTTTCTGTTTTGCTAAAGTTGATCTTTAAGTAAGTATTTTGAAAGAATGTGTGTGACCTGTATACTTCCTGGGTCATTATATGCTTAAAATTATATTTTATGTTTTTTATTTACAAGTATTTTATGTGTGTGTATGTGTGTATATAGGTATATATGTGTGTATGTATGTATTTGTGTGTGTGTGTGTATATATATACACACACACATATATATATACACATACATATATTTATATGTATATATATATACACACACACACACACACACACATATATATATATATATATATATATGTTTCATGCTTGATATTTTACTAGACATAGTATTTTGTTTCAAAGACATTTTCCTGCAAAACTTTGAAGGCAACGACCTCTAGCTTCCAATGTTGTTGATAAGAAGCCTCATGCAAGTTGGGTTTTCATTCATGTACAGGTAACCTGTGTTTTTCTTTGGAAAATTTTAAGATTTTTTTTCCCTCTTGAATATTATAGTTGGTAAATTTCATAAGACATTTGTTGTAGTCTCTTTTATTTTGTTTCTTTGCACCAAGGAATCTTTTCTATCTAAAAGGAGAGATATTTAGCTCAAATAAATTTTCTACTATTTCTTTGAATATCTTCTCACTTTCATTTGCTACTGCAAGTCTTATTAGATAAATGAACCTATCTTTCACACCTTTTAACATTCTCATTTTCTCCTTTATCTCTTCTATTATTTCTCTTTTGGTTCATATTTTCTTATGTTAAGTTCTTCAACTCTTTCTTTAAATTAACAATCATAATTTATAATAATAAGAAAACACAGTGCTTACCTGTGTGCTGGGTACATATATTAGCTTATAGAATACTCACAACAATCTCAAGTGGTAGATACTAATATAACCTCATTTTGCAGATAAGAAAGTTGAGGTAAAAAAAGCCTAAGTAATTATTCCAATGTTTGCGCAGCTATTAACTTGCAAAATCTGGATCAAATCCAGAGGTTGTGACCCCAGACTTTGTACTTTAGCAAATATTCTCTCCTGGTTTACTATCTGCCCCAAAAGAGGTTGTACAGATGATGTAGTGACCATTGTTCAAGAGATCAAGAAGGTCAGTGAATGGACACCACTCCCAGTTGTCTCACCACTTCCTCGTGGAGGCTTGTCTGAAGTTCAGTGGTCAGTGCAGCTCATGCAGAATAAGAGCCAGGTTTAGAGACAAGTGTAGAATTGTAGCTTCTGCCTTTTATACTAATAGGCTGAGGAAAGAACCATCACAGCACTCAAAGCTTTCTCTACTAACATGTTGAAACATGTTGTTGTATCCCTGTTACATTCTTCCAAATTCTCTTTCTTACTCTCACTAGGGTAGGAGATCGCTGACCCCATGTTTACTTTACCATTTTCTGCCTTTTCATTCTTTTTCTTTTAAATCCTATCTGAGACTTTCTAGGAAGCAGCCCTAATCTCTGATAATTTTTTCCTGCATGCACCCAATTTCTGTGGGTTGCAGTCAATAACAACCCATCTGCTTTCTAGCTTCCAGGCATTCTCTAAACTGTCCTAGACATTTCCGGTAGTCTTTCTTGTTGCCAGAGCTGTTCCAGATTTATTAATTCTTTGTATAATTGTATTGTCATTTTAGTGGTAGTGGTGGATGGTAGAGAGATGGATGTGGTCAGTCACTCATTTCCAATCAAACGGATGGCAGTCTGAATGCCTTCAATTATGAAATACTCATCCAAATGCTCATCTATTGTCTCCAAAAGACATTTTGGCCCATAGAGTATGGAACAAGGAAAGTCTTTCCAGGAAGCTCACTTCTGACATTATTTCTGGGAGACAAGTAGGCAAATTTGCAAACACTGCACAAAACCTGAGCATAAGCTACTGGGATGAATACTCCAGTTGAGTATGTCCACCTCTATTGGATATACCATCTGACTTTCAGAGTGCCCTTTGGAATATGGAAATCTTATCATTCTACTTTTGAGTGAAAGGAAGGGGTACGTAGTGCTCAGTTTAAAACATGATTGCATTTGGCAACAGAGATATAGTTGAAAATCTTTCTTTAAAAATTTGGCCATTTTACAGACAGCCTTATGAGTCTTTGTTCAGTCAGCACTTGCAGAACTATGCTTCGTCTGTTCCTTATATAAGAAAAAAAATGAGATCAAATTCAGTAAATGAAAAATCTGAACCATCAACAAAAAAGGAAACAATGTGGGTCATTAAAATCAACACTGGCTTTGACTTATTGTTACTGGAACTTTCCACAATCTGTGGCACACTTGTAATAAATTACATTTCCCCCAGCATGTCAAATACTTCAATTTAGTCTTGGCATTTAATCTACTAGAAAAGCCATTTATTTCTATTTCTATGTATGCCCCTGAAGCCATAGACATTATCCTTTAAGTAACTTTCCTTTTGAATCCAAATTGAAGATATAGTTAAGCATATTTAGACCACTTCATTTGACATGTTCCTGAAAGTTGTGTTGGGAATTATAATAAAACTGGAGGGAGGAAGATTTGGGGTGATAGATAGGGATGGTGGTAGGTCACAGAGATTCTTTTCTGCCTGTCTCAGGGATGCTGAGGAAATTCTTTTACAAGCAGTCCTACTCAATGTGGACTGTACATATTGGCCAAAGGGTGCTGTCACCTGAATTAATAGCTGGAATTTCTTCCGCTGGGAGCACATTACTGGAGCTGCCTGTTGCCAGAATGCAGCTACTTTGACACTCAGGACTCTTTGTTTGCCGCATCCCAAATTGTGATTCCATTTGTTACGTCTTTTTATTTTTTCCCTTCTGTGGACCACAGGTAATTTAGCCAACTAGAAAGAGAATGAATTGTCTGCTCCATTAGTGGTCGCCATTGGTTCAGTGCCAATGACATTTAGGTTCAGGCGTAGTTGTCTCTTTTGTCCCCTGATCTTGCCATTTTGAGTGCTGAAAAGGGGCTTCAGGACGAGCAAAAACTGAGTCAAAACATAAAGCCACTGCGACAATAATCTTAATAAGAAAAATAATAACACTGTCACTTTACACTTCATCTGTTTGCATTGCTCTTTAAAATATGAACTTCTTATGGCTTCATTTCCCCAAATGTCACTCTTTAATCTTTTTTTTTATTTCTCATGTTAAAATAATATAATACCCAATATGGCAATTTTTATCACAGGGCTTGTTTTTATTATATTTTGCTGTTTTTTTGAAACCTTTTCTTTAGGTCCTTTTATCAAACTGAGGGTGAGGCATTTTTCTCTATAGCAAAAAGATGCGTCATTTAAGAATCTATGAACAAAGTTCATGTTTATAACTATGGCTCCACATTTAGACTGAAGATTCCTTAATACTCTGTGATCATGTGTGTGTTCTACTTGTATGTGCATATTTCCTTTACCCATTTTTACCTATTGCTACCCTAGGCTTAGAATTACATTTAATTTACCTAAGCCTATGTGGTATTTTGGGCAGATATTCACAACTATTCATTACTTTTCACATAATATTATTTCTTTATACCTCTATGGAAAGAACGCTTAGGAATTAGAGGTAATTTTTTTTAACTAATGGATTACCTTCTTTTATTGCAATAAAATATTTGGATAACCAAACTATTAGTCAGAACTAAAATCCCTGTTTGCCTTAATTTTAATACTATAAATAGAATATCTGCCAGAATTCTGTTATAGACACTTTTATCTTAAAAAATAAATGCTGAGCAAAATGACTACAGAAAACACAAGTGTAATAATGTTAATAATAGCAATAAATAAATTGCTGCTTGGGCAACACAGGTGCTGACTTTTATAGCAACATTTGATTAATCATTTTTTTCTCTTCCCACTGGAAAAGAAAGGGATAGAGGAAGTTTGGAATACATATTTTTTCCATAATGAGCTAATCTAAGAAATACTAATCTAAGAAAGCACAATTACATGATTTCAGAAACCTATGCAACCTGGAAGGAAGAGAGTATTTGAAGTTGTCATACTGTGTACATATTCTTTTCACCATCTCATCAGGGAGCCAGAGACCATTAGTAGTAATTCATATCTAGCACATATTTATGTGGTATAAATATGTTTATTTATTGATTGATTTCTATTGAAGCCTTGTTCCAGAAAGGATTTAAGAAAACTTAAAAAGGCATGAAAAGTGCAATTAGACAGATTAAATTGGAAACAAAAGAAGAAAGAAAAATAAAAACTGAAACATAAAATAGAGTCAGGTGAGAGGTTAAAATTTCATGACAAAAATCAATTACCCAGTTAATACCAGTGGATATGTAGCAGGGGTTTCTTGGAAAATAAATCTGTTCTTTTTCAATATTCGAAGTATGATGTCAAGTGAAAGTTTTCATTTGTGCTTGAAAACCTTGGATTCAAGTTTCATTTCAACTACCCAAGGAAACAGAGAACGTTTCAAAGAAATCGGGAGAGCACAGAGTTCTCTACTCTATGTTAAACAGGCTTATTCTTTGAAATCTTGGGATACATATTTTAATTCAATTGAGTAAATACTTTTAAACAGGATAAAGCAAAGGATTGTAATAAATACTATGACAGAGGTGAGCAATGCACCAAGATAAAAAATCCCCAGGGAATAATAAATCAGGTAAAGAAAAGTTAAAGAATGATATACTCCAAACCATTAACAATGTTTGTCCCTAAGTGATGTGATGAGAGGTGATTATCTTCAACTTTCTTTTTTTATGGCTATTGCTATTTTGTACATTTTCTGCAATGAAGATGCATTCATTTGTAACAAGAAATAAACTAATATATTTTTACAATGAATGAAAGTAAACAAAAACATGATAGCTTTGGCTTCAAGAACATTCAGAATACATAATGGACATAAATACATACAATAACAAAATAATAATAGACAGGAAACACAGGAAATCAGATATACATACTATGAAATTTGCACTTATAATTGCATCGTACTTCATTGTTAGGGCACCTTTGTTGGGTATTGTAAGACTGATTATTCCCATTTTAGAGTTGGGTGGATCCAGTTCCCTACTTAACTTTTCAGATTGGATGCCTAGTAGAAATCTCAAACTCTAAATATGTTCAAAACAAAACCTCTGATATTTGCCTTCCTCCCCAACCTATTTTACCCAGTCTTTCTCATCCCAATGAATAGAGACTCTATTGTGTCATTTTGCAAACACCTTAGAATTATTCTTGACTTTTCTCTTTATTTAAAAATCACAAGGAAATATCTTTGGTTCCACCTTAAAAAATATATCTCAGTTTTGACCACTTCTCATTACTTTCATTACTGTTACTTTCACCTAAGCCATTATTGTCTCTTGCCAGACTCATTTAATATGGTCCTAACATGTCTCCCCGCTTCCACTTCTGCTTGCCACAGTACAGTCTCAACAGAGCAGTCAGAGCGAGCCTTTTAAAATGCAAGTCAGATCATGTCACTCCTTTTCTTAGAGGAACCAGGAACCTGCAATGGCTCCCATTTCACTCAGAATAGAAAACAAAAGTCCTGCAGTGGACTGTGTGGCCACCCAAGTTCTTCTCTCTGCTCTCATTCTTTTTCTGACGTTATTTCTTCCCACTTTCTTCCTTGCTCATTCCACACCAACTACAACATGATTGATTGTTCTTCATTAAGTACCACAGGCCTCAGGGCCTTTGCACTGGCTATTCCCTTTGCTGAGATTGCATTTTCCCAGATAGACATATGATGAACGCCTTTGCCTCCTCAGACTTTGTTTAAAAATAATCTGTGTAATGAGGCCTACCCTAATAACCTGAGTTAAAATTTCAACATGCCCCTCCCTCCTGAATCTCCTTTAAACTCTTCCACTCTTTGAAAATCATACTTACCACCTCACAACGTGCTATACAATTTGTTTTGTCTATTGATGCATTTCAAGCATAATGTTGGCTCTTAATAAATATTTGTTGAATTTTATTATATAAGCTGAGATTTTTACAAGATTACCTATCTTGCCCCACACAAGACACGAGGTTGAACAGATCCCTGCAAACTTTTTACTATTCCATAGAGTTATGATTAGTGGCTTAAGAGAGATACAAATAATGAAGAGAAATTATGTTCAGTAGGGGAATGTCAAGAAATGCTCTCCATGAAGCATTTCATGATTGACTTTGCAGAATGGGTCAATTTCTAAGCTCAAGTGAGGGAAAGGGGCATTCCAAGAAGTGGGGGAAAAAGACCAGAAACATAAATGAAGCTACTCAGGAGATGTGGCTGAGGATTGCTTCACAGTCTAGATGGACCAGGGCATAAGGAGCTTGGAAGACGAATGGAAAATGAAGCACAAATGATCAGCTAAGCCTTACTACGGGGATCCTTGAATGCTAGGGTGAAAACTTCGTGTTAATTTAGTAGTCACTAGAAAGCCATTTGACATTTTGGAGCAAGGAGGGTTGACATGATTAAGGACAGGCTTTAGGAAGATTAATATGTCAGTGGTGAATAGAATGCATTAGGGTTTGGAAAGGGTAGGTGAAGAGACAGTTGGAAAGCAACGACGGTTGTCCCAGTGAGGAATAATGTGGGCTTCCATGAGGATCATGTAAGTGAGGGAAGAGACAAGGAAGGCAGTGGAAGTAGAATGAATATAAATTGGCAGGTAATGTAAGGGGTACCAGATGAGTAGCTGAACACGGGGACAGAGGTTTTGAGCTGGAGTGATTGAGCAGAAAACAGAAAACAAAAACCAAAAAACAAAACAACAACAAACACCCTCCCCCCACCCCAGGAAACCAGAAGGAGCTAGTTTAGGAGGATCTGTTATGTTCTCTTTCTAGATGCTGCATTTAAACTGCTGAGAAGCTCAGGCTGGCAGAAAATCAGCTCTCTGTTTGGCACCGGAGAATAGCAATCCTCCCAGCATTCTTCTCTCCGACCCCTGCTCCCCACCTGCTTCTGTAGTATCCCTTGGGAGTAACAATATATTTTTACAGGATTGTTTTCAAGCCTTGGTGTGGCCCACTGGCTATCCAAGATGCAGATTTCACTTTTTAACATAGAAGGAAACGTTTCTAAGGGTCGTGTTTTGTTTCTGTCCCCTCCCCCCTTCCCCCTCTCCTGCCACTTTCTTTTCTTAATCGGTTGCAGTTGAACGTATCAACAAGAAACTCTGATCCCAACAGCATTTGTTCCTAAGGAATTTTAATTCAGTCATAGTTGCTGGTGCTGCTTTATATTACCTGGTTCCACCTCAACTAGGTCAGGACAGCACTACAAAAGTGCCTTAATTGCCACGATGATGGGAATTGAATTAATCTATAGCAGATGAACAAGGATAATGAAATCATTTTCTTTTCTCTCAATGGTCTGTGCAGCATCATCTCTTCTGATACACTTCAGTGTCTGACCTTTTAAACTGACAGGATGTTCGCTGCTGAGGCTTTTAAAAGACATCTATCTCTCCACAGAAAAAATGGAAGCCAGACATCCACGACCGACTTATATTTGTCTGTGAATCAAGCTGTCATTTTTGTTCTGCCAGGGTCTGTTATCACGTCTGGACAAGTAATTATTCTCTAGGTTAGGTTCTTACAACCTTGAATTTTTAGGAAAGTCCTTGAGACTGAAAGCAGTCACTTTCTTGCTGCTACAGTTCATGCATATTAGTGAGTTATGTGGTGACTTGGCAGCTATTACTGCTATTAAGTATTTAGTCTATTAAACACACAATTCTTTTAACTTGACGAGAGCTCCTAGCTTCCATCTCTTTTCCTTATTTGCTAAAATCCCTGCATTTAGGCAATGGACAGCACATCCCTTGTAGAGCAGGTAGAAGCTGGGACAGTGAAGGGCACGATGAAACGAGAACAATCTACAAGCTTCTTTAGGTTCCATGAACATTCTGGCTGGAATCATGGAGCAGGAAAGAAACAACTTCCAACTTAGAGCTCATTTCTGCTGGGTGAAGCATGGTGCGGCGGGGCTGGCAGAGGACAGAAAGTTGCAGACCCTTTCGCCCATGTTGGAAACACTCTCTAGTACTTGGAACACGAGATCTAACTTGAAGTGATGCAGGTCATCTAAGTTGCTGAGCATTCCAAATCAACTCAAACCTGAAGAGTTTCCAGTGAAAACTTGAGGTCAGATTTCAGGGGAAAAAAATTCCTCAGTGAGAAATTTAATAATGTATAAAGAGACTGGCACCTCCTACAGAATTCTGTTTGAAATAGAGGATTGCTGGAATAAAATTCTCATTACCTACTTCTGCTTGGAAGAGAAATTATTTGCGAGCCGTTTGGCAGTGGCTCAATCACAGATATTAGATAGCGTGAATTTAAGTTTGTTTTTTTGGTGACAATATTGCAACTGTATTTTAGAAGACCTTTCTCCTTTGCCATGCTCATTTGTCCTTAGAAAGTCACATTCACGGGCAGAAACTCACTCTGCCGTTTCCTGCTCTCCAACCCCAATCACACTCCTCCTGAGGCTGTCATGGTGAGTGGGATCTGGCACATTGTCCAGAATTTTAATCTTTACAATATCGCTAGTACTATAAAATCATAGCTCCGTGCCCAGATTGTTAGAAAAGGGAGGGCCGAGTGCGATCAGGAGCTCAGTCTGTACGGCAGGTTGATAGGAACGAAGAGGAAGGCGTGCTTCCCACCTTCAGACAGCGGCAGAACCGGCAGAGGGCCCGCGTGCATCCCAGTGCACGACTTCATTTCCCAGTGCTATGTGACCCTGCCACTCTCCTCCCCTTTGTATTTCAGGGTGAATGACAGCCACTTCCTCTCCCGTCATTTATACACAAATGCTCCCAAGAATATTGGTGTTGTTAGGTAAAATACTATTAAAACAAAATAGGTTTATATCATTGTCACTAGTTCTTGCCCCTGCAGATGTCAGAAAGACACTACATCTGAACAAACCAGAATACTCCTAAGAATTGTACTTTCTTATCGAAAGTCTGACTTAAACCTATTGTGTATGGGCATATCCTCAGCTGAATACTTTCAACAAAACAAGGTAAGAACACAGGGCTCTCGATTCATTACAAATTAACATAAAACATGACTACTATTATGGGATCCCTATAAATGTACATACTTGACAATAACCAGTGAGTGATATCAGTGTGTCACAGGTATATGCTTATCGACAGTCCCCTGTCCCCGAGGAAGAGTCACTTGTGTGATATTTAGAATGTGGCAGACCTATGTCCTCAGCTCTGCTCTTGCTCATACCTCCTTCATTTAGGACTTGCGCAAGGACAACGGCCCCCCCCCCCCCCCCCCCCCCCCCCCCCCCCCCCGCCCAGAGCTTTGATGCTTAGTCCTGGGACGTATGGAGCAGTGGTTATGAAAGCTTTGCATTTGTTGGCAAATCAACTGTTGAGTTTGCAATGTTGAGAGACCCTCATTATTTTTCAGGGGTATAATTATTGCCTACTAGTATGGGCAACTGAAACAATCAGGAAATTCTAAGAGCAACCCTGTTTATGCACCGTTGGCCTAAGCCATTTGGTGGCTCCACCAATAGGAGACAGATTTCCATTGCCTGTGAGGCTTAAACTGCGTGACATCAAAAATTAAAATGTTTCTTTTTTATCTTCCTATTTTTGTAAGCCAGTGGTTGAAGTTTTTGTTTTTTGTTTTAAATATTGGACTCTCAGGGTCTTAATTATTCAGAAAGAAAATTCAATTTCTTTAGGAAATTATCTCCCTCTTGCTTTTAGGAATCTGAGCTTTGCCAAACAGAAGCAATAAATAGGAAATAGTTTGTCTTTTTGAAGTGATTGGAAAAGCCAGAATGCCATCTTTCAGCTTGCTGTGTACATTACCAAATGGGGACTGTCTTTTACAAAACATCTAAAGGCTCTTTCCATGTGTTACTTGGCTTAGTGCTAGGGGAAAAAAACGTCTATGTATTTAGAAAAAAATGCATTAATTGAAAGCCACAGCTTGTCTCATCCAGTCCTCAGGAAAATGCCCTATCTTTGCCACAAGGGCTGGGGAGCACAACTGTCACAGGTAAGGTGGCAGTCAACAAACGAGCATGCACCTTGAGATTCTATATCCTGGTTGGCACTGCAGCAATCATGAAACTGTGAAATAAGCTTCAGGACACATTTCTCTAATAGGCAACTTCAAAAAAATATTTTTGCAGTTGAAAGCCGTTTTCAGAAAACTAGAGGCCCGGAGTAAATGTTATTCCAAGGTCGTTATGCTTGAGTTCTGCTTTCAGTTTTGGTGCCATTTTCTCTTTTAAATCCTTCCCTGAAATATGGAAATACCCAGGATGCAGTTATCTCAGGACAAAGGCAAACCTGACACATCCACTCTGTTCTGTGTGGTATGAACTGGGTAGCTCATGCTTGTAGTGGGATTTAAGCCCACTGTCCTCGACAGACGTTCCCCTTGAGCTGTCTGGATTCAAAGAAGTTCTTCTAATATACCTCACTGAGCTTTACCTAAAGCTGTCTACTCTAGTGGCTGCTACCTAAGACGATTGTATAACCATTGCCCTTGGTTTGTGGAAGGACATATACGTCTTTGCTCTTGATCAGACCATCTGCCCACAGAAGGAGAATTTCCAGGCCAGTAATTACGTTTTGCAAAGTCCACATTTTTAGCGTTCCCACGATGTAGCAGGCAGAGAGCTATTGTTACAGCCCAGGGATTACTGTACGAATCTGCTCTCTCCACTGGGGATTGGACAGGTGGCAGCTGTACAGAGTAACTGACATCTGGGATTTCCTTACCTGCCAAGGCAGGAGGGCAGGTTCAGAAGGACCAGGGGTGTTCCCGACTTCAAACCACGATGACTGAGCCTACCAGGGTGAACATCCCAGCAGTGCCCTGTGAACAACTGGTACAGGAATGCCCTTCTGGTCTTTTACGACACTGGCCTCTGTGCGGAAGACATGACTTTTGAAGGAAGCTAAGTGCATTTTCCATGCAGTGCTGCCCTAAATGCAGAAATCCTTCAGAAGGGCCACCCCTGTGACTTCAAACCTAGCTCCAAATAAATAGCTCCACTCCAATCAAGTCAGAGGAAGTTAGTCAACATTTCTCTCTGCACGACACTGGGGATTTTCTAGTAAGTCATAATTCAATCCTTCATTAGAGGGAAGAAATAAATGTAAATTAAAAGTATCTCAGCCAAGCCATTCCCAGCAGCAATAACTGAAATCTCTGCTGGCAAAACAAGAGGCCGCCAGACTGCTATCAGAACCTCTCTGTTTGCTCTCCGTTTAGACCACAATTAATTTAAAAATTTTTACTTCCAAAGTAAAGTGAGGGAATACAATAATCCCAATTTACTTTTTTAATAAAAAGCTTAAGTGGAAAAGGTCCACTGGGAAAGCTCAGCCTGGGCCAAGGTAATTCTCATCATGAGAAGAGGCTTCTGTTTAAATTGCAGAGTCACAGGATAGACCGGCTTCTCTTTCCACAATGAGGCTTCTGAGCGTAAGCGATTCTTTTATTTTTTTTTTTCTCTTTGGTTTTTTAAAAAATAAAGTCAGACTTGTAAATGCTCATAATGATTGCCTTAAAGAAAACAGTGGTAAGGAATCAGGAGGCCCTGCTGAATGAATGCTCTCCAAAAGCTAGAAAGAGCAGAGGGGTTAAGGAGCAGATCCTAAAACAAAACGTTGCAAACATAGAAAGCATCCAGGAGAGAAGCTGGAATCTTCCCGTATAAGCAATAAGACAGAGCGAGCACAGAGGGGACAGGAGCAGGGACTTAGCTATGTACAGAGAAACGATGGCAGGCATCTGAAGCCGATGGTCATAGGAACCTTGTTCAAGAAGGTGGTCTGGGTCAGAGAGAATCAACCCCGAGTCAGAGGGCATCTGACAGGTACAGGCTTGGCTTGGGGTTCTACCATCCGGGTGAAGCCATGAGAGTGAAACAGGGTCTTCTCAACAGCACTGCCACTGATATAGCGGGCAAATTAGGGTCATCCTTGGGCATGGTGGGACAGGGATGAGCAGAGCTAATGAAATTTGCTACAAGATGGAGGCATTGTCATAGGAAGAAGTTGCCCAATGACACCCGAATGCCCACATTGAATGAATAGAATCCTTATTTGAACAGTCTGTGGATGATGACAGTCTTGTCTGTTGTTTCTATGACAACACAGATTTCTGTTTCTCTTTCCATCCCTCTGCCTCTTTTCAGTCTCCCTCACTCCGTCTTTGTCTGTGGCCATGTCTCAGTGTTTCCAGAAGATCACATGTGTCTCCCATCATGTACGTCCCTTTACTTCATGCGTTTATCAGCAAAACATTAGTACTTCCAAATCAAATTTTTGTCCCTGGTTGAAAAACTCTAGTTACATCACCAAGTGTCTGCCTGAAATTTTCACCTGCATTTCCTAAAGGCACCTGAAATTAAACATCGTCACCTCTGAAATTAAACTCATATTCTTCAGCCTTTCCCCCTTTCCTCCTGGGCAAATTTGCCTTTCTCCTTTATTTCTCTTCACATTTTTCATATAACCTTTTGCTATGGAGTGAATTGTTTCCCCAGATTTATATGTTGAAGCCTTAACCCCACAGCGATGGTTTTAGGAGATGGGGCCTGTGGGCTGTAATGAGGTCATGAGGGTATGGGCCTCATATGGGATTAGTGCCTTTGAAAAAGAAGAGACTCCTGAGAGCTAGCTGCACACGCATTCTCTCTCTCTCTCTCTCTCTCTCTCTCTCTCTCTCTCTCTCAGTAAAGGTACACAAAGCAAAGGTCAGGTGAGCAACCAAGGGAGATGGTGGCCTCCTATAAGCCATGAGAAGAGACCTCAGAAAGAAACCTATATTACCAACACCTTAATCTTGGCCTTTCCAGCCTCCAGAACTGTAAGAAATAAATTTCTGTTGTTCTGGCCATCCAGTCTATGGGACTCTGTTTGGCCTCCTGAGAAGACTAATACACCACTCACCAAGTCATCCAAGACAGAGACCAAATGTTAATGTCAGCTCCTTTCTTTTCACTTGCCTCTCATATTTAATCAATTTTGAAATTCTCATTCACTGTACTTCTCTCTGACTTTCAAATATGTTCTCTTTTCTCTAATGCTACTGCCTCTCCTCTAATTCAGGCCACATCTGAATTAATAAAAATATTTATCTGAAATATTTTCATAGCCTCATTAATGATCTCTGTGCTTTTAGACCGTCCATGTCCTTAATACTCCCACCCCCATACCCCTCAGGCGTCCATCATAGTGCCATAGTCATCTTTACAAAAGGTACATTTGACCATTGCATGCATCTGTTTAAAACTCTTTAATTTCTTACCTACAGCTTTAGGGAAAAATGTGGGTAGTTCAATATTTTTGAAAAGACTTTATTGTCTGATCACTACTTACTTTCAAATTCTGTCCCCTGCTATATCATCATGTAATACCAAGTTCTTGTGCTTCGCCACACACATCACATTCTTTTATGTTTTGCTGACTACTTACGTTGCTGCCTTCCCTGGAAGTGCTGTCTTCTCCAAAATTACCCTAGCAAATTTCTATTTATCCTCCAAAATACAGCTCAAATGTAAACTTCTCTGTGAAGGAGCTTTTCTAAGCCCTATTTTCTTTTACTATACTTTCTAACTTTATCAAAAAATTATTTCAATAAGTAGTCCACTATGTTATAATTATTTAAAATAAATTTTAATAGATGCTTCCCACAAGTTTGATTTATAATTATTTTACTGTTGTTCGGTTTAAAACATGCCATCTTATTAAGTTTCTTCTTAAATTCTTTAATTTGTAAAAGAGTACTTTTAATTTCTAAGCATAAAAATGTTCTCACCTTTTAATTGCTGATTCCTAATTTGATAGCATTGTGGATAATCTATATGCTATTCACTCTGAAACTAAGACTTCTTTTTCTGAACTATTACTTGGTTAAATTTGTAAATATTTTATGTGAACTTCAAACCATATGTTCTCTATTTGTTATTTGAAGAGTCTATAAATAATTATTAGTTTAAATTTACTGATAGGTTTTTATAGTTTGATATATAGGTTTCTGATAGAAATGTGCTAAAATTTCCTTTTAGTTTCCACAGAATTGACTTTGCATATTTTGAGGTTGTGTTATTAGCTGCATACAAATTTGTGACATTGATATCTTGAGACATTTGGGGAATTATTTTTTTTTATTATGTAATATCTTATTTTTTTCTATCAATGCATTTTTACCTTGCCATATTTTATAGTAATATTTTGGCCATTTTTTCTGATTAGGATTTCATTATATGTTTATATATATATATATATATATATGTTATATTTTACATAATATGTATGTTATTATATAAGCATTTATTATATAAGATCTGACTGTGCATGTCTCTTCCCAACTTCACATTCAGTGACATCACAGTGGTAGCTTGAAAAGGCCATGATAGGATTATTTATACCACAGAAATTGCAAACTTAACAAATCAGGGCTTCCCCTTTGCCGCACCCCCCCCCCCAAAAAAACAAAACAAAACAAAACAAAAAACCTTAGCTGTTAAACATTTTTGGCACACTATTGGGTGTATTTGTTATGACTATGTTATATTTTGTGTTCCTTTGTTTACCATTCTTCTTTTTCTGCTTTTTTAATCTCCTACCCTCTGCTATAGTAAGAGAACATGTCAATATCTCCTTTGAAGGCATTTTTTTCATCTTCCTGGATTGAAGTTTTATTTTTATTGAAGTTCATTTAAAATTTAAAAAAAATTTTTAATTATATTTGACACACATTATATATTGGTTTCAGGTGTACAGCATAGTGATGAGTCATTTATATCACTTACTAAATCCTCATTCCGATACATCTGGTTCCCCTCTGACACCATACATAGTTATTACAATGTTGTTGACTATATACCCTACACTGTATTTTACATCTCTGTGACTATTTTGTGACTATGAATGTGTACTTCTTGATTTCTTCCCCTTTTTTACCCACCCTTGCAGCTCTCCTCCCATCACCCCAACAAATCTAGTACCCATCTGACACCACACACAGTTACTGCAGCCTTGTTGACTATATTCCTTTTTTTTTTTTTTTTTTTTTTTTTTTTTTTTTTTTTTTTTTTTTTTTTTTTTTTTTTTTTTTTTTTTTTTTTTTTTTTTTTTTTTTTTTTTGCTTTTTGGTATGTGGGTAGCTCCCTGGCTGGGAATCGAACCCAGGCCGCAGCGCTGACAGCGCCAGCACCGAAGCCTTAAGCCACGACACCATCAGGGAACTCCCGATTTTTTTTTTTTAATATTCCTATGTTATACTCCACATCCCCATGATTATTGCTTTGTACCAACCAAACTAAATTTCTCCATCCCTTTCCCTTATTTTACCCACTCTCCCATCCCTCCTCCCATCTTAAAGAAGTCCCTCTAACACTCTTTGTACTACTGGGTTTTTGGTGGTTTGTTAGCCTTTCCTTGTCTGAGAAGCTCTTTATCTGTCCTTCAATTTTGAATGCTAGCCTTGCTGGATACATTATTCTTGGTTGTAGATCCTTGGTTTTTATCATGTTAAATATTTTCTGTAAAGTTTCTGACAAAAACTCAGCTGAGAGTCAAATGAATGTCCCCTTATAAGTTACTACTTGCATCTCTCCTGCTGCTTTTAGAATTTTCTCTTTTTCTTTAACTTTTGCCATTTTCATTATGATGTGTCTCAGTGTGTTCCTGTTTGGATTCTTCTTGTTTGGGACTCTCTGTGTTTCCTGGGCTTGTATGTCTTATTTCCTTCACCAGGTTAGGGAATTTTTCAGTCATTATTTCTTCAAGTAAGTTCTTTTTTCTCTTCCCCTTCTGGTAATCCCACGACATGAATGTTACACTTAAGGTTGTCTCAGAGGAATCTCAAACCATTCTTGTTTTCTGGATTCTTTTTCCTATTTGTTGTTCTGATTGGGTGGCTTTTCTTGCAAATCACTGCTTTGTATTTCTGCTTCACCTAGTCTGATGACTTCTTTTATTCCATTCTTCATTTCAGTTAATGTAATCTTTATCTCTGCCTGGTCATTTGTAATGGTTTGTATTATCGTACTTTATGCTTGCTATCTCTCTGTTGAAATTATCATTAAATTCTCTGAGAATTTTTATAATTGTTGTTTTGCACTTTGTCTCTGATGGGTTGTTTTTTTCCATCTCATTTACTTTGATTTTCTGTTGTTTGAATTTATTTTGAGCTCCCTTTCTTTGGGTTCTCTATCTGGCAGCCTCTCGGTTTGTAGATAGTCTGCTCCTTAACCTGATACTTCTGCAGTGCCTTCTGGGCTCACTGCTAATGATGGGAGGAGGTGGCAGGGGCAGAGGTCTGGAGGGGTGGGTGGGTGTGGGAGCAATGACCAGGGTCTGTGCCTCTGTTTCCCGCCTGGAGGTATGGGCTGCTGGGGAGGCGCCACTTATACTCCTTTCTGTTCTGTTGTCTTGAGGTTTTTGCCCTGGGGCTTGAAATGAGCTGTCTTACATGCGGATCCCTGAGGCTGGACTGGTTGTGGGCAGAGGAGTGTGCCAGAATCGTTTCCTCCCCTTCTCCTTCCCCAGCTGGAGAGAGGTCGGGCAGGGGCTCCTTACCAAACCCCGTTCCTGCCCCTCCTCTCAGAACTGGGGTGAGGTCGGGCCACTGTGTCTCATGGCACAGATGCCTGCAACCTCCAGGGTCAAAACGGGGTCTGGTGGTAATGTCTCATGGTCCCCGCCTCTGGATCTCTTTTCTCTGTCTTGGGGACTGAGGTCTTGACTGCTCAGTCACTGCCTTTTTCCTCTTCCCACCAGCAGCTGCAGCGTTGGGACCCACATGCGGCAGAGTCCTCACTCTCCCTTTCCCTTCTCCTCCATTTGCCCCCTTTTCTCCACCTATGGGTGCTTCCATGCGATGTGTGGGTCTCTTAGCGGTGTTTGTGTGTGGCCTGGGGGACCCTTCATGGACGTATAGTGGTTTCAATTGTTGCAGCCTCCAGGAGAGTTTTAAAGGACCATCTCTCATGCTGCTATATTTTTCCTTTGGAAGTTCATTTTAATGGAAGATTTCAATTGTGTGTCTTGTTATTATTGCTGTTTCGATATTTGGTTTTAGATTTCCTCTCTGCCCCCCCCCCCCTTTTTAAAAATATGTATCTGTTCACATCCAGGAATGTTGTGGGTGTCTCCCACCTGAATTAGCTAGCACGCCTGTGGTTCAGAACCAGGGCTGAAAATAATTTTTCTTACCTGAAATGATATTTATGTTATCACAAGTGAGATTACCTACATATTATTCCATTTGATGGAGGAAATACTTTTAAATAATAGTTTTCAGAAACTAATGCATGTGTATTGTCAAAATACAGACACATTTAAGAAGAAATAAACAAAAAACAAATTCCACTATATAGATATAGCTACTTCTAACTATATTTTTATAAATTTGTGATCATATTGTACCATTATATAATTTTGTATTTGGTGTTTCAGGTTATAGCATTATGCAAGACATCTAATCATTTTTGGAAAAATATTTTTAAGGTGTGTATAACATTATAAGATAGAGACACCATAATTTATAAAGCTATTTTCCTATTGTTGGGTATTTAGGTTCCTTCAATTTTTGTTTGGCTGCTAAAAAGTGTTGTCAGTATCAGTACATACTTGTAAACATATATCCTTTTCATATTTGTAATTACCTCCTTAGAAATTATTTCTTTGAATGGAATAACTATTTTAGAGATGTAAACTTTTCAAAACGATTTTATCTTATTGTCAAATTTCCCCAGATTTAATTATGGTAAAAAAGATTATTCAGTAGACTCTATGTTAACCAGAACTCAAACATCCTGCACTCTCAAGCAACCAGAGAGTCTACTTATATTTATCTGGCATCTACCAATTTCTATGGGTGCTGGTTAACTGAGAGTCTACTGTATTAATGCATGCTTCCATCAATACTATAAGTGTATGCTAGAGTCGATATATTTTATAATCTCTCCAATACTATTGAATTCTATATTGTTTATTATGTTCTTCTATTTTTCTTATTCTGTGGCTTAGAAGAGACAACAAAATGAAATTGAATTGTTCAGAAAACATATCAAAATACTGAAATGGTTATGTAGATATTCTTTGGATTTTCCCTTAAAGAAAATTAATTTCTCCAACTCTGTTACTTTCTATATTCTCCAATAAAATGTAAAGAAGCATATTAGATGGTAGTAGATGAGAAGTGAATCCGTATTATTTTTTAAGAGCTAGAAACACTTGATACTATTAATACAACACAGTCATAGGATGAAAGATGTTCAGAAGTCAGGAGCCTGTCTACTTTCTTTGGTAAGCAAAAATTGAAGGGATAATTTTTTCTCTTTTTTCATAAAATTCTTCCTCAGTACAATAAAACAAACAAAAGACAATTTTTTTTTCATGATTATTTGTTGGGTTGCAAGAAGAGAAAGGCTCTAGGATACTCAAGCGTGTCCTTAGAAAGAACACCGCTATAGACTACAGGAGCACCTTTCTTATAAAAGTGGTTGTAGAGGAAGATGACCTAATTACTCAGAGTGAATGAGGATTCACCACTCCATAAAGATTTCTGTTTTTAAAGAGGCATTTATTAGCTCCATAACAGATGTCTTGACACACCTCATTGTTGTGTGTTTATGAACACATGATTTTTTAAGGCAATATGTTGGTTTCATATTTGATAAACTTTGGACATGAATCTGTCTTAAGAGTTAAATGAAAATATTTTCATTTTCAAATACAAAAAAGGTGATAAAATAGTATTTATTTATTTCAAAAAATATGTTCCTATTTGCCAGCTTAGCAAAAATGTTAAAATTTTAAACAGTTAAAGATTATCATCTTTAACAAAGCAGGAAAATGAACTAAGTTTAAGGATTTAGCTTTTTCATAGGTTGTCAGAACCTCACAGGGACTGGACTCTTCACTAACTTGGTCCAGGAAAAACATGGCTACTCCAAACAGCACCTTTTCCCTTATCTTTTGTATAAGAGTCAGGAAAGAATATGGACAAATCAATTCAACTCACCACAAATATTTACAGCCTCTACCCATTTGGGGAACCTATGCTGTGCATGAAGGTGTTGACATTCAAGAAAAACAGCAGAAGGGAAAAATAAAGGGTAGGATATAGAGTGAATTGAACTCATTGTTTTTCACAAGAATAAAAATTGAGGGAGCTCCCTGGTGGTGTAGTGGCTAGGCTTTGGTGCTCTCAACTCTGCAGCCTGGGTTCAATTCCCAGCCAGGGAACCACCCAAAAAAGGGGAAAAAAATTGGAATGATCACACAGACCAAAGGGTCCTCCTCTGTCAATTTTAGATGATTTCCATGCACACTCTCACAATCCACTGATATTTCCAAATAGTTGAGTACAGAAGGGGAAACTTCAACAATTTTAGCCCTCTCTATGTGCCCGGAAAGTACATAATGCCCTCTTTGCATGCCCCACTTTGCAGTTTTACTGCCTTTTAAATTCCATATTATAAGAGACCAGGAAAAACAAATAAATAAACAAACTCCTCCACACAACCAGGGCAAAGAGTCCTTATGTACACAATGTAAATGACATATTGTCTACCATCCTCAACTTCATGTTAACAGAGACCTGTCAGACAGAAATGGCCTCAAATGTAACCCCCAAGTTGATGGACCTAATTCAAAAAAAGAGTTCAAATACTACAATTTTTACATATTTACTTCCAGCAAGACTCTTATTTATTATTATGATATCCCTACTAAATTTAAGTTGCTCGTCTCACCGTCTACATTTTCTTAAAAGAACTCTTTTTAATGTTCAAAATTATTATACAAACAGTAGGATTAGTCTGCTGTAGCTGTGATTCTCCAAGGGAAATGAAATGGGCCTTCTGATTAATGTTTTGTTGGGTGTATATCACTTACCGAAAGCAGAAAGGTTACAGAATTGAAATGTCTTTGATGTAGGTTGGTTACTATCATGTTCACACTTTTCTGGGAGATGCTAAAGTGGGTCTGCTACTGATGGTTGCCTTGTTCACTAGGGAGAGACCTGTTAATTAAGTATCAGGATTAGTCTTTTTGTGTGTTTGTTTTTTTATTAAATTTATGGGTTGACATTGGTTAGTAAAATTACATAGGTTTAAGTGTATATTTCTATAATGCATCACATATATATGGCATTGTGTGTTATCGATAACTTTTTGTATGACCATGGGTTGGTAGAACAGTTGCCTGTGACATGCCTTAGTTGCCTGCCACCCCAAATTAAATAACTCTTTTATTAAGAAAAAAAGTGGAAATTTAAAAAAATACAGAGTACCAGGAAAGAATGGATAGAAACCCTCAAAATTAAATTTAATGGCAAGTTATTGCTGAAGGAGAGAAAGATCAATTGAAATGAAACTAGCTGACAGAGAAGATAAATATTTCTGAGAATCCCCAGTATTTGACGGTTATGTTGCATAATCAGCAAAAACAAAAAACAAAAAACAAAAACCCCCCAAAACTGAAAACACACCAAGTAATTCAGTTCTGCTTGAATGGAACAGAATATGCAAAGGTTTGTAGCAGGAATTCTGAATGCCAATATTATTTTTATTCAGAGAATTGACCTGAATGAAATATTGTTTAAGTTCTTATTTGTTTTAAAAGTTCAAGTGCCTCTGTGTTTTTTTTTCCTCATTTTTTAAATGAGTTGTGTGGATTTGGTTCTGATTTGATTTGGACTGCTTTATTTATATATGGAATAAAACATAGTTCATAGTTAAAATATTGATTAGTATTTGGATTTGATTTTAATTTGGTTCAAATAGTCTTTTAGGTTAATCTGATTTAGAGTTCAGGGTTTTTACAGGTTAAGTATTGCTCCAATATACTGTTTCCAAGCTGGTACATGTAGAACCCAAGGTGATACTGGGAGGAAGTATGAACCTCAAACACTACTCTGAATGTAAACAATTGAATGTTTTAATTATATTTCATTAGATCAAATACACCAAGTTTGATCAGCAATGTCTGAATCCCAAAGTCAGGAGTAATATTTAAATATAAAATAAGAATGCTATATTGAAAAATAAGTTGCTCCACCTCATACCCACTGGGGTGACTACACATGAAAAAAGAAGTAGAAAATTATAAGTGTTGCTGAGGATGTGGAGAAATTGTAAGCTGTGTACTCTGATAATGGGAATATAGAATGTTATAGCAATTACAGAAAACTGTATAATGTTTCCACAAAATATTAAACATAGAATTACCATATGATTCAGCAATTTCACTTCTGCATATATACCCCAAATAATTGAAAGCAGGAACTCGAAGAGATGTTTGTATATCTGTGCTCATAGTAGCATTGTTCACAATAGTGACAAGGTGAAAGCAACCCAAGTGTTCATTGACAGATGAATGGATAGATAAAATATGGTCCGATCTTACAATGAAATATCTTTCAATCTTTAAAAGGAAGGAGATTCTAACATATGCTACAATAGAAATGAACCTGAGGACATTATACTAAGTGAAGTAAGGCAATTACAAAAAGACAAATACTGTATAATTCCACTTATATGAGATACCTCATGTAGTGGAATTCAGAGAGATAGAAAGCAGAATGGTGGTTGTCAGAGCAGGGGAGGAGGCAATAAAGGGCTATTTTGAAACAGGTACAGAGTTTCAGTTTTGCAAGATGAAAGTTCTGTGGATAGATAGTGATGCATGCACTCGATGTCACTGAATTGTACATATAAAAATGGTTAAGATGGTAAATTTATGTTCTGTGTATTTTACCATAATTAAAATTGAAAAAAGATAAATTGCTATTCTGATGATATTATGGTAGGAATTTTAGTTCTACCTTTTATTTGGAATTATCATTATCTTAAAATATTTCTAAGATAATATGAAAAATAATTTTCTGAAAATATTGTCTCTGTGTATTACACTAAATCAACCAGTGCTCCTTCACCTTTAACACTGTAGGTGATGATGTCATGTAGAATAAATATCTAATTAATCAGCTTTAAGCAAATATTTTTAGTATTTCATTGTTTGTTTGTCATAAGAAAGATTATACCTCTTATAGTTGTGGTGGGTTCTCAGCTCTGATTGTAGAAAAATAAATGAAGAAATATATTTTGAACAGGGCACCTTAAAGCAGAACTTACTTAGACACTGCACTTTTTTTTTTAATTCATATTTATTGTTAGACTCATTGGGGTGACATCTGTTAGAAAGGATTACATAGGTTTCAGGCATACAATTCTACAGTGCATTGTCAACTTGATGTATAATAAGTTCACCACCTAATGTGACTTCTCTTTCCATCACCTTATATTTAGCTTCCCCCACTCCTCTCCCACCCCCTCCCCTTTCTCCCCTCCCTAACCCACTCGTTCCCAAATAAACATTGAACTATTGATTGTGTCCATGGGTTGTTTGTTTGTTTGTTCATTTCTTTTCTCTTTGTTGCTTTCAGTTTTATATTCTGCGTATGAGTGAAGTCATACAGTTCCTTGATTTTTCTGTCTGGCTTATTTCACTAAGCATGATGATCTCCAGGTCCATCCATGTTGTTGCAAATGGCAATATTTCATCTTTTCTTACAGCTGAGTAATATTCCATTGTGTATATGTACCACAGCTTTTTTATCCAGTCATCTGTCACAGGGCACGTTGATTGTTTCCATGTTTTGGCCACTGTGAACAGCGCTGTGATGAACATTGGGGTACATAAGTCTTTGCGGACAAAGGTTTTCAAGTTCTTTGGGTAGATCCCCGGAAAGGGGGATTGCTGGTTCAAATGTTAACTCCATTCCCAATTTTCTGAGGAACCTCCACACTGCCTTCCACAATGCTTGTACCAATTTGCATTCCCACCAGCAGTGTGCGAGAGTTCCTTTTTCTCCACATCCTCTCCAGCACTTGTTATTCCTTGTCTTGTTGATAATGGCCATTCTAACAGGTGTGAGGTGGTATCTCATTGTGGTTTTGATTTGCATTTCCCTGATAGTTAATGAGGATGAGCATTTTTTCATATGTCTGCTGGCCATTTGTATTTCTTCATGGGAGAAGTGACTGTTTAGTTCCTCTGTCCACTTTTTAATTGGGTTGTTTTTTTGTTGTTAAGTCTTATTAGTTCTTTATATATTTTAGATATTAGACCCTTGTCTGATGCGTTAGTTGCAAATATTTTCTCCCATTCAGTTGGCTGTCTCTTTGCCTTATTGATGGTTTCTTCTGCTGTGCAGAAGCTTTTTAGTTTGATATAATCCCATTCATTTATTTTTCCTTTTACTTCCCTTGCCTTTGAGGTCAGGTTCACGAAGTCCTCCTTGAGTCCTAGGTCTATAAGTTTAGTACCAATGTTTTCTTCTATACAGTTTATTGTTGCAGGTCTGATATGAAGGTCTTTAATCCATTTTAAGTTAATTTTTGTATATGGAGAGTTCACAGCTCAAGTTCATTCTTTTGCATTTGTTTTTCCAGTTTTCCCAGCACCACCTACTAAAGAGGCTGTCTTTTCCCCATTGTATGTTTTTTGCTCCTTTATCGAAAATTATTTGTCCATAAATTTGTGGGTTTATTTCTGGGTTTTCAGTTCTATTCCATTGGTCTATACTTCTGTTCTTCTGCCAGTACCAAGCTGTTTTGACTATTGATGCTTTGTAATATAAATTGAAGTCAGGGAATGTAATGCCACCAGTCTTATTCTTTTTATGTAGTATTGCTTTGGCAATTCGAGGTCTTTTATGGTTCTATATAAATTTACTAATTCTTTTATCTATTTCACAAAAGTATGATTGTGGGATTTTGATGGGTATTGTGTTAAATCTGTAGATTGCTTTGGGAAGAATGGCCATTTTAACAATGTTAAGTCTTCCCATCCATGAACAGGGGATATTTTTCCACCTCTTAAAGTCTGTTTCAATTTCTTTCAAAAGTGTCTTATACTTTTCCTTGTATAAGTCTGTCACGTTCTTTGTTGAGTTAATTCCCAGGTATTTCATTCTTTTTGTTGTGATAGCAAAGGGAATTGACTCCCTCATTTCTTTTTCTGTGGATTCGTTGTTTGTATATAGGAATGCTGTTGATTTTTGTACATTGATTTTGTATCCTGCAACTTTACTATATTTGATTATTGTTTCTAATAGTTTCCTGGTGGAATCTTTGGAATTTTTTATATAAAGGATCATGTCATCCGCAAATAGTGACAATTTGACCTCTTCTTTCCCAATTTGGATACCTTTGATTCCCTTCTCTTGCCTGATTGCTGTGGCTAGAACTTCCAGTACTATATTAAATAGCAGTGGTGACAGGGGGCATCCTTGTCTTGTTCCTGATTTTAGGGGGATAGCTTTTCCCCATTCAGTATGATGTTAGCCGAGGGCTTGTCATATATGGCCTTTATTATGTTGAGATACTTTCCTTCTATACCTATTTTATTTAGTGTTTTGATCATAAATGGATGCTGTATCTTGTTGAAAGATTTTTCTGCATCAATTGAAATGACCATATGGTCTTTACCTTTGATTTTGTTTATGTGGTGCATCACATTGATTGATTTCCAAACGTTGAACCATGCTTGTGCTCCTGGGATGAATTCCCACTTGATCTTGATGTATGATCTTTTTGATGAATTGTTGTATTCTGTTTGCTAATATTTTGTTTAGAATTTTTGCATCTGTGTTCATCAGAGATATTGGTCTATAGTTTTCTTTCTTTGTGTTGTCTTTGCCAGGCTTTGGTATTAGAGTAATGTTGGCCTCATAGAACAAGTTAGGAAGTATTGCTTCCTCTTCAGTTTTCTGGAAGAGTCTGAGGAGGATAGGTGTTAATTCTTCTTTGAATGCTTGGTAAAACTCATTGGTGAAACCATCTGGTCCAGGGCTTTTGCCTTTAGGGAGATCATGGATAGTCATTTTAATCTCTTCACTATCAATTCGTCTATTTAGATTATCCAGTTCTTCTTGGTTCAATCTAGGTAGTTCTAGAAACTTGTCCATTTCTTCTAGGTTGTTAAATTTAGTAGCATAAAGTTCTTCATAATATTTTCTTATAATCCTTTGTATTTCTTTGATATCACTGGTAATTTCTCCCCTTTCATTTCTAATTTTGGATATTTGTGTCCTTTTCTTTCATTCTTTGATTAGTCTCGCCAGGGGTTTGTCAATTTTGTTGACTTTTTCAAAGAACCAGCTCTTCGTAATATTAATGTTTTCTATGGTCCTTCTGTTCTCTAATTGGTTTAGCTCTGCTTTAATTTTTATTATTTCTTTCCTTCTGCTGACTTTGGTTTTGTCTGCTCTTCTTTTTGTAGTACTTTAAGATGGGATGTTAAGATGTTTACTTGTGATTTTTCTTGTTTCTTAAGACAGGCCTGTAGTGATATAAATTTCCCTCTTATTACCACTTTCGCTGTGTCCCAATAATTCTAATACATTGTATTTTCATTGTCATTAATTTCTATTATTTTTTTAATCTCATCTTTTATTTGTTCTTTTATCCAGTCCTTTTTTAATAAGCTGTTGTTTAATCTCCATGTATATGTATTTCTTTCTGCTTTCCTTTTTCAGTTGATCTCCAATTTCAAAGCTTTGTGGTTTGAGAATACACTTGGTATGATTTCGATCTTCTTGAATTTGCTGAGGCTACTTTTGTGTCCCAGCATATGATCTTTGAGAATGTTCCACGTGTACTAGAAAAGAAGGAATAGTCTCTTTTTGCTGGATGAAGTGTCCTGTAAATGTCAATTATGTCCAATTGCTGTAATGTGTCATTTAGGGCTGTTGTTTCCTTATTTTCTGTTTGGATGATCTGTCCATGGCTGTTAGAGGGGTGTTTAAGTCTCCCACAATGATTGTGTGTTCATCAGTTTCTCCTTTCAAATCTGTTAGTAGTTCCTTTGTATATTTTGGTGCATCCTGGTTGGGAGCATATATGTTGATTAGTATCAAGTCTTCTTGTTGTTGTGTTGTGCCTTTTATCATTATGTAATGTCCATCCTTGTCTTTTACTATCTTTTTTAACCTAAAGTTTATTTCATTAGATATGAGTATGGCAATTCCTGCTTTTCTCTGATTAACATTTGCTCGAAATATTGTTTTCCATCCTTTCACTCTGAGTCTGTGTTTGTCCTTATGGCTGAGGTGTGTTTCTTGGAGACAGCATATGGATGGGTTCTGTTTTTTAATCCAGTCTGCTACTCTGTGTCTTTTTATTGCTGAGTTCAGTCCATTAACATTTAGAGTGATGATCGATATGTGAGGATTTCCTGTGGCCATTACTTATTTCTTTGTTTGTTTTTGTTTTATTTTTGTTTCTTTCTTGTTGCCACAACTTTATTCCATTTTTTCTGATGTTTTGTTTCAGGTCGAAGATCTTCCTTCAGTATTTCTTGGAGTGCTGGCCTTGTGCTGGCAAATTCCCTCAGCTTCTGTGTGTCTGAGAAGGTCTTTATTCCACCTTCATATCTGAAAGATAATTTTGCTTGATAATTTATTCTTGGCTGGAAGTTCCTCTCTTTTAAATTTTTGAATACTGGATTCCACTGTCTCCTGGCTTGCAGAGTTTCTGCTGAGAAATCTGATGCCAGCCTGATGGGTTTTCCTTTAAAGGTTATAGTTCTTTTTTCCCTGGCTGCCTTGAGAATTGTATCTTTGTCTTTAGTTTTGGACATCTTTAGTACCATGTGTCTTGGAGAAGATCTGTTAGGTTCCAGGTATGTAGGGGACCTGTTTTCTTCTTGAACTTGGGGTTCCAGATCTTTCCATAGGTTTGGAAAGTTCTCATCTACTATTTGTTTAAGTATG
>PVJL010010312.1:31475-50496 GCA_004026885.1 Lyroderma lyra | reverse complement strand
TAATATTGCTCAGGTGTAAGAAAAGATGAAATATTGCCATTTGCGACAACATGGATGGACCTGGAGATCATCATGCTAAGTGAAATAAGCCAGACAGAAAAAACAAAGAACTGCATGATTTCACTCATATGCGGAATATAAAACTGAAAGCAAAGAAAAAAAGAAATGAACAAACAAATAACCCAAGACACAATCAATAGTTTAATGTTTATTTGGGGACGAGTGGGTTAGGGAGGGGAGAAAGGGGAGGGGGTGGGTAGGAGGGGGTGAAGCTAAATATAAGGTGATGGAAAAAGAAGTCACATTAGGTGGTGAACTTATTATACATCAAGTTGACAACGCACTGTAGAATTGTATGCCTGAGACCTATGTAATCCTTGCTAACAGATGTCGCCCCAATAAGTCTAACAATAAAAATGATTTAAAAAAAATTTAGTCATCATGGATGTACTCAGCATTTTATAATATACTAGAAAGGATCTTATTAATTATCCAACACAACTATTCCATTTTGAGGAATGTGAGGCAGAAAATAAAACAAATTATTTCTTTAAGGTCAAATACCTAATATAGTAAATAGAAGAACCAAGACTTGAAACAAGTTCCTCTTTGTCTGATGTTCTCAACGCTAGACTCAGTAGCCTCTATGATTGCTTAAAGTGAGACTCATGATGAATGGAGCCTAGAACAGTTGCCTAGGAAAAGATACATCATTTCACAGTCATAGCTGCTTTATACCCTTAAAAAGGCCTTGATGATACCAGTAAAGTGTAGTTTATCCCCTAGTCATCCTCTTAGACATTTCTGTTTTCAATTCAAAGAAGAGTAGCCGGGTCTGAGTAGGAAACTTTGTCATAGTTACTAGAATATAAGAAGTGAGCCATACCTCCTTCCAGGAAGTAATTACTTGGGAGCACAGTTGTGACATAGCAGCAGTATCAAGTGTTGAAATTTATATGCTATTAGTTCAAGGCCTTCTTGAGAGCTCAGTAAAAATAATCTGTGGGAACTGTCATGAAGAAGATGAGGTTCACTTCACTGGATATTTCTTCCACTTATCCTTCAGCCATTCAGATATAAGAGTCAGACATGAAAATGCATCATGGCCCTTCTTAATCCTAATTTGTTATTTCCCATTGTTTTACAGGCATTTGTCCTAACTCCTGCTGTATTCTCTCCATTTCCTAGAATTTTCTTACTTTTTTCTATTTACTAGTCAGGCAAAGGAAAGCTAAATTTTTATCTACATGGGTTCGACATTGGAAACCTGCCCAAATACTTTAGCATGTCTTCCTTCAGGTATAGTTGACTGTCATAAAGTGGATGTCCAGCCAAACTGTGTGCCTGAAACATTAAACCCCAAGGAAAGGTTGTGAATTTCCTTTCCCTTTGGAGTTTCTGTTAGTAATTAAGGTGAAAGACATAAGATTTTTATTCATTGGATAATCTCTAGGTGTAATATCTCACTTTCCAAGACCAGATTCATGCAAGTAATCCAATGAGAGGCTGTTTGATTTGCCTCTGTGAGTGTATGGAATCCTGTAACCACAGTACTGAAGTATTCTCTCCTAGCCTTTTAGTAAGAAATGAATCTGAGGAAGCTAACTTACATCATGATACTCCTTAAATATCAACTAGACAAGAAGACTAAATGTGAAGTTACCGACGTCTAATAGATTGAATTATCAACTATAATAGCAAGAACAACAATAATAGCTTGCTATGTACCACACACAATTCTAGGCATTTTACACATGTTCATTATTTTAATCCTTGCATCAATGCTATGAGGTAGGTACTATTTCCATTTTGCAGATGAAGGACTGGTTTAGTGGTTAAGCCCAGATTTGATCCTAGGCAGCCTTCCTCCAGAACTGTACTCCTAATCATTAGGCAGTAGTGACAATAATTATCATTGGATATCTGCCCATATCCAAACTATGGCTTTGCATTCTAAATCACCATGCACAAGGATTTAAAAATACAGAAATAATTTTATTTTATTTTTTTTTTAATTCATTTTTATTGTTAGACTTATTGGGGTGACATCTGTTAGCAAGGATTACATAGGTTTCAGGCATACAATTCCACAGTGCATTGTCAACTTGATGCATAATAAGTTCACGCCCGATCTCGTCTGATCTCGGAAGCTAAGCAGGGTCGGGCCTGGTTAGTACTTGGATGGGAGAAATAATTTTAAAAGGTATTAGGAACTGGTGATACTCTTTGTTTTAAGCTAGGGATGGTTCCTTGCATTTAGCTTAGTTACTTAACTAAAAAACAGATGTGGAAAGATGGGTGTCCAGTGGCCTAGGTTCTGGCCCCAGTTCTGCTATTAGCTAGTCTTGTAGCTAATCATTCTAGAAGTCAGTTTACCCACTTGCAAATTTAACAAATATTGAGCACTTACTATATGCCAGGCACTATACTTGGTGCTATAGAAACAATGATTAACAAGAGATACCTAATTATGATAACAGAATATTGAACTAGGTAGCCTCTAAAGTCCCTTCTGGAACTAAACATAATCAAAGTCAGCAGTATTCTAGACACATTCTCCAACAGAATGGTGAAGACTGAATATCCATTTGATGTAGTAGAAAAAATATTTAAAACCTGGATTCCAAAATGACTCAGACGTGAACTGCTTTTGACCACAAATCGCCTTACATCACCTCCCGGTTGCTAATGCAAATTATCTCCAGGGTAAGACTGCTAGAGTGTACCCTCCCTACCCAATGCAGGCCCTGTAACAACAGCAGCAACAACAACAACCCCACCAAAAAAACCCCAATGCTTTTAATGTTCTGTTCCTTTCTCCCTACTTTCTGGCTTATAACAATTCCCTTTATTCACAGGGATTTATAGTTTTCAAGAATAGGGAAGAATTAGACCTGGAAAGAAGCAGTTAGTAACCAAAGAATTGAGGGAAGTGGGAAAGCAGAAGTCATGTTGCTAAAACCCCACAACTATTGATTGTCAACAGAAGATCCAAAGGTAAGACTCCTAACTGACAGCACCTCCATTCTAGCCAAACCATCCAAGAAAAATGAGGCATATGTAGCCCAGTATATTTTTCTTGCTTTTTCTTGGGAGTGATCTGCCTACAAGGATTCCATATTTTCTTCTGGTCCTGATAAGCCATAAATTTTAGGGTAGACTCATCTTGTAAGTACATTGTATCTAGTGTCCTATGATTAGATCTGTATGACGGACATAGAGTCCATGTTTAGAAGTGGCCGCAGGTGGAGCAAAGGTCAGACCATGAATAACAATGTCCTTTCACAGGTTATGTGCTTGGAAGCAAGAGCCACGCTGACTGAAAGCTCTCCGTTTCATTTAGTTTTGTCATCAATCTGCATGAGAGAAAAATCAAAATGTCATTTTGCTATTTCATGTTGTGGATGAAATAGGGGTACAAACTAAACCTGACAACTCAGAGAAGGCCTGCCATGAAACTCAGAGTAACCACAGAGGATGGTCTGAACATAAAAATTCCTAACTAAAAGTGAGTTACGATGGGTAGTCAAGGGTAATCACATCCTAGGTCGGTAAGTTCCTTGATTAAGTTCCACTTTTAGCTTAGGTGCACATGTATATTGTCTCTTTGCATCTAAGTTAACATACCTGTGAAATATTATATCAGAGTAATATCCTTTTCTAGACACCTTGAGACACAACTGCATCAGAGCATGAACCCACAAAACCCCCATTATTAACTTGTCCCCAGAACGTCATCTCTGTGTGCTGTAATGTTAATTATTAACAGCCTTGTGCCCACCAATGTAAAAGAAGTACGTGTCTCTCCATTTTACTTGTTATCCAATCCCAGAAAACTCCCTGCTTTGCTTTGTCCCACCCACTTAATCTACCACCAATGAATTTCATGTGACCCTCCTCTTGTCTCCTCCTTTGATTCTAATGTATAAAACGCACTGCAAAACTGCCATTCTCCAGAGCATTTTCTCAATCTGTTGAGATTTTGCTTCCTGGAAGTTATCAGTTTGGCTCAAATAAATGCATAAAAATCTCTATAATTTTATGTTCCACATATGAGTGGAATCATGTAGTATTCCATTGTGTAACTCCTTTATCCAGTCATCTAACAGAGGACACTTTGGCTGTTTCTGTGACTTGGCCACCTTGAATAGTGCTGCGATGAACACAGGTACATGTATATTTATGGACTGAGGTTTTCAATTTTTTTAGTAGATACCCAGAAGGGGGATTGCTGGGCCAATCAATAGTTTAGTGGTTACTTGAGGGGAAAAAGGAAGGGGGTGGAGGAGAAGGGAAAAGGACACAAATATATGGTGATGGAAAGAGAACTGACTCTGGGTGATGAACACATAATACAACACATAGAAGATGCACTGTAGAATCATGCACCTGGAATCTATGTAATTTTTAGTAACCAATGTCACCCCAATAAATTTAACAATTAAAAAAGTCTCTGTAAGTGGATGTTTCTTACATCAACAATATCTATGTACTCATTCATATAATCATATTTCATATATTCATTTTTTCCTCATTTTACAGATGGGGAAACTGAGACTTAGAAAAGCTAAGTGATGCACACAAATTATACTGCTTATTGGAATCAGAGTGGATATTGTGGTTTCTTAAAATAGAGGAGTTGAATACTGAAAGAAGTACCTATCCCTGGTTTAGGTTTAATTTAGATCATTTGTGTGAATACTTACTCAGATTTACTTTTTTATTATGTAGGAATGCATCACATTTTTGTGAGTAGAAATAGCAGAGATGATTGATGGCATCTAAAATTGGGTGTGGTTACTGAAGGAGAGCCACTGTTTCAGGTAGAAAAGACACTGTAGTATAAATAGTTTTCATGGAATGAGATCTGATCCATGCCAAGTTGCAAAGTGTCCCAGCTACCAGCCAACCCGTGCAATGTTCACTTCTACTGCAACCACTAGAAGATTCTTTCAAGGCATGACTTCTCTTCTCAGCACTATCATGAACAATAGCATATGCTAGCCAGTTGGAGTGAATGCAACAAAACTCTTTTGCTATAGGTAAAGTAAGGGCCTTTGAGGTGTCAGCTTTATGAAAGCAGATAACATACACCAGTGAATACAATCAACTCTAAGCCATCCTTGAAAACCATATTGCAGATGATGCAAGTGACCCAATTCCAATCTCCTTGCAGCCAACATCCTTTTCTGCTTCACTGAGTGAGAAGTTCCATTTCTCGCCCTTGTTTTGACTTTATATGTACCTTCCATCTGCAACTTGGACTAGAACTTCTAATTCCCTTTCAGCCACTCAAGACAGAATAAATTAGACTGGCTGAAAACCCTCAGGCCCCTGAGCAGCAATATTCTCCGGATCCATAGGATGCTTTTCCAGCTGCTCTGCTAACTATTGCCTGGCTGCTTTATATACTATTTTTGCCCCATACCCTGTTCCATTTTTCTTTTCTCATTATCTACTCCAATTAATCCCTTTAACCCTTTGTGAAATTGTGCCAACTACATCTAAGCCCCTGGTTTTCTTTCTGCTTTACTACTTTCACACATTAACAAATGAAACCATATTGCTTAAGTCTATTCCTCAGAGGCTGATTTTTTTTCTCCAGAAGATTCAGCAGGCTTGTAGATAAAGTGTTTCTTTTTCATGCTAAAAAATTACAATACTGAGGAGGTATGGAGTGCAGCTAGATAGTAATGCAGATTGAACTGTGCTAGTTTTTGTTTGCCACCTTCTTCTGGGAGCTTTTTGATGAGCTGGCATCCTCCTGAACTTGGCCTTAAGATTTGAATTCACCTCATTCACAGACCTTGAAGACAAGACAGAACAATATAAAATATCAGCTGAAGGCAATTTCCTTTAATGGCTCTCTTTAGTTCCAACCAATTTATTTACTCTGGAGTTGGATAGCACTAACCGAAGAGCACTATTGTGCATAGAACACGATCATAGCTTCTTCCTGTTCTTATCCCAATAGGGTAAACAGCAGTTTGCTGGCTTTGTTTTAGGCTTTAGTGGAAGCAGATTTTTGACTGGGAGCAATCCGGAAGGCAGACAACTGAGAAACCATCTGTGTGCTTAGTACAACATCCCGAAAATTCAGATGATGGATGCAGATGTGCTGTATAAAAAAAATTGTTAATCAAATCTTCAGATATTCCACGTATCTCTCTTTGCAATACTCATACTAGAGCCATATTTTACTTTGAAACTTATGACTCTCAGTAAAACCCAAAGAGGTCTCTGTGGTCAATAGTTAGAACAAAGGTAGCTTCTGCATTACAGAACTGAGAGAATCACTCAGGTAGATATTTGTATCATGGATACAGAACATGCAAAGTCATGCTCATGACAGGAAACAAGATGACACTTATCTATTTATTGAAGAACTAACACTATTTTCCTCTGCGCTTTGGGGGAAATTTGCAGAATTTTAAAAGGATTAAAAAAGAAAGCTATGTATACTCTAAAACACAATAAATTACCAAAATTAATATTTTTGGCATATTTCCTTCTTTATTATGTATCTCATATCTAAGTGGTATAATATTGGGTGAATAATTTTATATAGAGTTTTTTTTAGAATTCTAAGACAGTAATAATTTCCCTATCTTGTATGTGAGGGCTGTTCAGAAAAAAATCCAGCCATAGATGCCTCTATTTTTCATATTACATGGCTGGATACTTTCCGGACACCCCTTGTATTCTTTTTAATAATATTTTAATATCTGCACAATAGCCTGTTTCTCTTATATATTTAACTTTCACCCAACATTTTGCTTTTATACAAATGTAATAAACATTATTGGGCATAAAAAATTTTTCTGTATTTTGGATTTTGTTTTCCTTCTAGGATAGATTCCTAGAAATAACACCATCATTGAGGAAAGTCTTTGACTCCATGGCATGATTATTTGGAGCATGGATTTTTACTCTGTTTTTATAGGTTTGAACTCACAGGATTAATTATTTGGTCTCTATCCAGACATTGGGCATTGTTCAGTCAGATCCTTAGTAAGCAATTGTAATTTTCTTAAACTTGTCCTGAAACACCAGCTTTCAAATCCGAGTGACAAGATCATTAAATTAATAATAAACAGTTTCAGTAGTATATGTAATCAAAGAAGTTTTTATTGGGTATACAGTATGCATCAAGTATTGTGCTAATGTTTTATGTGGATTATCTAATTTAATGGTTTTGAAGCTTTCCTGATCATAAGAAGCACTTGGACTTATAGTTAAAAATAACAATCCTAGGCCCACAAAGTCATTTAATATCTTTGGGCTTAGTTACCTCTAAAAATGGGTAAATATACTGGCCTTGTCCAATTTACAGGGCTGTTGGGTAGTCTTAAGGAGATAAAATATTTACTAGAACTTTAAAAATGTTATAAAACTCTATGTGAAGCAAGTTCTTAGTATTGCTTTCGTTAGTAATATGAAAAATACTTGTCTACACCTTCCACAGCATTGAAAGCTATGACAATTTAAATAATCAATGTAATTAAAGTTGGACCTGGGAAGGTTACAATTTCATGTTGCTTTACTTTTTAAACAGATAATTAAATTCTATAGGGAAGAGAAAATTATAATTATTAATTCTACCATCATTGTTAGTGATAAGAAAAAATACAGGTTAATGCATATGCAAAGAATCATGAACTATTACCCTATTGTATTGGAAATTCTATATAGAACTTGTTTCAGAGAATTTAAATTTTATTGTGACATTTGAGATATCACTTTTTTTTATTTTCCATTCAAATATATGTAAGGAGTAAAGGAAAAATTGCCTTTGTTAATTACACTTGGGGAGAAATTGTTAAACACACCTAAATACATGGCTTACTGGCAATGAGGTCAACTATTAACAATCCTATTTAAAGGCTCAACAAAATGGCGGCATGAGAGGGACTCCTGAAAAACTCCTCTGGAGATTACAACTAATAAAACACCTATACCTCAACCAAGGACCCTCTACACAATGTACAATCACAGCTAAGAAACCGACTCATTGCATTAAGGTACCTGCAGGAAGGCAGAGGGTTAAACAAAGGAGAAATAAAAGGGAAGAGCGGGGATACAGCGTGCATGGTCCCTGCTTGGAACTCTTCCACTGGGGTCAGGAGGAGGAAGAAGGCAGCAGGAGAGTGCTCTAGACCTCACTCGGTCCCAGGACAGGGGAAAAGTGGCCCACAGGTGGGGTGTGAGATACCGCACCCACTTCACTTTGGCCCCAGGAGGTGCAGAGTGGTCTGCAAACCACAACATCTGGACTTCACTCCAGTTCCCAAAGGAGGGGGAGCAGTTGGGCAATGAAGACCTGCAGCGTGAATGCTCTGGCTGTGAAGGAGAAGGAGAGAGGGGACTGTATGCATGTTTCTCAGCTCACAACCAGCATGATCTGAGACACCAGCAAACAACACTGACTCCATAGCTCAGGGCAGAATTTGAACACAGGGCAAACCAGGAACAGAAAGGTGCAATCACACCCAAACTCCGTGCACGAACCCTGGAGCCACAGGAGGAAAACAAAGCCACAAACACCCCTTTGCCACAGACCTCTGCCCACCCAGTATCAGAAACGAAAACCAAGGAAACTGCAGCAGTGAGGGTCCAGAGAGGCTGACAATATGAGAAACCAGAGAATTAACGAGCTGGGGACAGATGACCCATCAGAAACAGAGGTCAAAGCAACAATTATAAAAATGCTTAAGGAACTGAATGATAATTTCAGCACAGAGATAGTAAGCATTAGAGAAGACTTACAAACCATTGTAAAGGACCAGTGAGAGATAATGACTACATTAACTGAAATGAGGAACAGAATAAAAGTCACCAAACTAGGTAAGATAGAAGCACAAAACAGTGATGATCAGGAAAAGTGAGCACAAAACACCCATTTAGAATAGATAGATATGAGAATCCCAAAAAATGAGGATGGTTTGAAATTCCTCTGGGACTATCAGACATAAAAATATCAGAATAATAGGTGTTCCTGAAGGGACAGAGGAAAAGCAAGGGATCAAGAAATTATTTGAAGAAATAATGACTGAAAATGTTTCTAACCTGGCAAAGGAAATAAACATATAAGTCCAGGATACACAGAGAATCCCAAACAAAATGATCCCAAACAAGAACACTCCAAGACACATCATAATCAAAATGACAAAAGTTAAAGAAAAAGAGAAAATTCTAAAAACAGCAAGAGAAATGAAAGTGGTAACTTTTAAAGGGACACCCGTTCGATTCTCAGCTGATTTCCCACCAGAAACTTTACAGGCCAGAAGGCATTGGCAGAAAATATTCAACATGATGAAAACCAAGTATCTACAACCAAGAAGAATGTACCCAGCAAGGCCAGCATTCAAAATTGAAGGACAGATAAAGAGCTTCTCAGATAAGGAAAGAAATACATCACCACCAAAGCGTACTACAAAGCATGTTAGAGAGACCTCTTTAAGATGGGAGAAGGGAGAGGAGAGTGGGTAAAATAAGGGGAGGGGATGGAGAAATTTAATTTGATTGTTAACATAGAATTGAAACAAAGAAACAAATCTCATGGACACACTCAATAATTTAGTAGTTATCTGAGGGTAAGCGGGGAGCAGGTGGGTGAGAAGGGACAGGGACACAAATAAATGGGATGGAGAGAGAACTGACTCTGGGTGATGAACACATAATAGAACACATAGAGGATGTAATGTAGAATTATACACCTGGGCCCTATGATATTTTCACTTATCAATGTCACTGCAATAAATTAAAAAATAAAAGAAGAAAGAAAGGAAGAAAAAAAAAAGAAAGACAAGAGAAAAAATAATCCTATTTAAACTGGTTCAATGGTAATTAACTTTGTTATTTACTGGTTAAATGAAATACAATAAGAGGCACGTGAAGGTTAGGTAGGGATTTGCAAAGAAGAGACTGAGAATAATCAATTTCCTTGGCTCCTCTAATATCCTTGAATCATAGGCCATACTTTGACTTCTTTAAAAACTGTCTAATTAATCTTGGGTTGTCATAATCTCCCCATTTCATTGGCCACACCCTTCTTTATTTCTATAATTCTTTGCTGGCTTTTCTACTCTTACATCTTTTGTCATAAACCCTTTGTGCAACTAAAGCACCTTTCTGGATAATCTTGACTGTGTTTTGATGTCAACCTCGGTATTATTTCTGCTCAAGCATACCCTAACTCTGGGTCCATGGAAGACATTTCTCTTTTCTCTAGACTAGCTCATCTTGCAGTAACTTAACACAAGGGGCTTGTTCAGGACATTTCTGGGTTGTAAAAGCTTCTCTTTCTAATTTTCAACTTGGGATTTTTTAATGTAATACACCACTAAACCTAGTTAGAAGGTAAAGAACAGGAAAAGTTTGGCAGCAATTTTGATTTTGAAGGAGAAATTTGACAACATACAAGAAACCAAATGCACTATTGTCTCATTTGGCTTTCAAATGGTCAGCCCTGTGCCATTTTGTAAGAATATGTTGCTTGGTGTTCCCAGAGATTAAGACCAAATCACAAAACTACGTAACTGCTAGCAATATGTTTCTATAGTCAAAATGACCAATATGTTACAAAAAATTTTAAACAGTTTGCTACCAAACAAACATTTTCAACACTCAACAATGTTAAAGTCCTGAGCCTTGCACCTTAAAAATAGGAGATTGTATCTTAGGTGGGTGCTGGAATCAATTAATCCCAAGTGTAAATCTCTCAGATTTGAGAGAGAAGAATCAAGAAGAAAGGCACCAGTTTAGTTACCAACCAGTCGTACAGAAAGATAAGCCAACCTAAAGAACATTATATTTGTTTGCATTGCCAAGCATCAGAGTTTGCAATCAAACTGAATTGATATTAAAAATAAATATGCCATAGGTTCATTCTTGTTTTTGCTATTATATTTTTATTAGTGTTTTTTCTTTGGTTGGGTCATCAAGATGATTTAGTCTTATTTACAAAAATGATATAGCACTTTGCAGTCACTGGATATTGTGTCCTTTAAAAAAGTATATGAAATACTCCCAAAGTCTTAGTATAAAAATTTCATTAAACATTTATGTTATTCTTGAATGAAAAATTTAAATCTGGCATATATATTTATACAGAATATTTTTCTTTGTGTTTTTGCTTAGGTTATCCCTTCTGTTTGGAATTCTATTATTTTCTTTTGTCTTCTCTGTAAACTTCCACTTTGAGACTGCTGTATGCTTCAGGACACCTTCCAAGACCTTTAGAGAGAGACAAGTGCTTCCTTTTCCATAGTCCCATAATATTTCATTCATACCTTATTACAGCTCTTATCATAATTACGTATGTCATCACTGCATCCTCCACTAGCATGTGTGGCTCTGGAGGAAAGGACAATATTCTAGTTTTCTCTGTTTAGAGAAGAGTAAATAGTGCTAAGAGAGGGAAATACAGTGGTTTCCTAAGTAGAGTGCACAGTTATTTTGGACAGAAACAGAAGCTGGAAGTGTAGTTTTCATACCTGTCTGCAGATTAGATTCACCTGAGGAGCCTTTAAAATTCTCAATGCCTCGATCCAACTCAGACCCACTTAAATCAGAGTACGGCTGGTAGGGCCCAGGCATTGATAGATATTTAAATCTTTCTATATGAGTTTAATGTGTAGCTAGGGTTGAGTACCACTGATCTTGAAGTTGAGAAACCCAGGATTTTCACAAAGTGTCCATGCTGAATAGAAACAGGAGAGAAGATGAGGTATACGACTAAGTCATGAGCTTGAACCCAGGAATGAAATCAAGGTCGATATAAATCCATAAACTTGGGAGGACCCCTTTTCAGCACATGGAATAAATGTCTGATTAATGCCAAGTTTAGTAATAATAGCCAGATAAGAGTCCCAAGTCAGGAACACGGAGATCAGAGATGGTCAGAGAGCAAAGTTTCTAATTGTAACAATCAGTTGCCAGAGATGATTAAGTTCCTTTCCAACTAAGATTTGGCTCCATCTAGCTTGACAAATTTAGAGTCTCATCTCTGCAGTCAAGGAGCTCCAAAACTAGTTGGGTTTATTATGAAACCAGAGGTTTTATATGTGCGTCTTATTTTTTTTCATATTGTTCTTTTGGCCAGGATTGTAAACTTTTAAGAAGAAATTTAAGAGAACACAGTTTCTAAAAAAAAATTTCTCCCTTGTTTCTACTTATTATTATTTTCTTCTGGTGCAGGATTCATGCCAGGAGAAAGTTAAGTGAACGAACCCTGGAATACAAAGATCCAATGACTCTAATACTTTAGAAATAAAAACAGTTTGACCAGGGAAGTTAATGCCCCAGAGTTGAATGGTGTGTTAAAATAATATGCTACGTGTGCCTAACACTTCATTATATATATTTCCTTTGAAATATTTTATTACCTAATTTCACGTGTTCTTGTGTGAAATATTGTTTAGTTATAAATAAGCAGGCTTATTTCTAAGTATCTATACATACATTTTACAACAAAAATTATGAAACATGTTGAGTCAAAATGTCCCTCTTGAAAGCATGCCCTTTCAGGGTTGCATTCGAAATACAAGATCCCTGATGCAAGACTCACTCTTTTGGTAGCCAATTACTTATTTGCCATGTTTCCTTAGTTTTTCCATGCTTTCCATGGCAATGATTTATACTTACAGAAGTATTACAAGGACTTAGAAGTCAATGGATTTGTGAACAAGGAATTCACTGGTGATATGGCAGGAGGTAGTTTCAATGACTGTGAGGTCCTAGCCAGATTCCAAGGTGCCGTGGAGTAAGCAAATGATAACAAAATGCTAGAAATAGAAATAAATGTTGGGTTTTTGACAAGTTTAGAAATAAAGGAAGATACAAGATTGGATGGTAGCTGGAGAAAAGAGTAATATAGAATATTTATAGGCTTAGAAAGAATTATTGAATTTGATGACTTGTTCGGGCTTGAGGTCAGAGAAAACTGAGAAGTTATAGAATTTCTCTATGGTCAAGCTAACTTTGCATCACATGTTTACTCCAAAATAAGACAACAAGCTGGTTTGGCACTGTCTCCCAAATTTCTATAACTCTTTGACTTACCTGGGTTGTCCAACCTTAGATGGTAAACCCTTTGAAGGCATAGATCTTGAATTATTTCCATTAAGGTTGAAGATTCTTGTGTCTGGCCACCCAAATTTACATAAACAACATATGAAGCAAAAGTGTTAATACTCTAATTCAAGCCAATTTCCTTTTCTTCTTATTTTTTTTTTTTTGGTTGATTGTAGGAAAACATTATAGCGTGAAGAACAAAATCTGACTCCCTCCCCCCCCATTTATTTAGTAAATATTTATTCAGCCCCTACTATTAACCAGGTACAATTCTAGGTACTGGGAATATATCAGCAAACATGAACAAATATCCATGACTTTAAATTGTTAATATTTCTGCAGGGAGAAGACAGACAATTTGCAGTAAATATAAGAAATAAGTAAATTACAATCTTCCCAGGGTATCTGTAGGGGATTGTTTCCAGGACACCTCACCCTCGGGGCCAAACATGCTCAACTCCCTTTTACAAAATGGCATAAAATAATGCATACAGTCCCCCCTCCACATCCATGGATTCCCAACCACGGATCGAAAATACTGCTTTCCATCTGTGGTTGGTTAAATCTGGGAATGGGAAAGCCATGGACATGGAGAACTGGTTACATAATGTACTGTGTTAGAAAGTGACAAGAGCTAAAGGAAGGAGGAAAAGCTAGAATGCGTAAGGGAAGGCCGGTGGCAGGATTAAATAGGGTGGTCAGGATAGGATGCGTAAATCCAGAGACGGTAATTGTACTTATTGATTCATCTAGTGGTTGATGCAAATAAAGATTCAAAGACTTTACAATAACCCTACTCCCTCAACAAGATCAGG
Source organism: Lyroderma lyra (assembly GCA_004026885.1). Taxonomy (NCBI): domain Eukaryota; kingdom Metazoa; phylum Chordata; class Mammalia; order Chiroptera; family Megadermatidae; genus Lyroderma; species Lyroderma lyra. Next base: position 36,607 of record PVJL010010312.1, on the reverse strand, counting down.
ACGTCAAACTTTGGGGAACCCACACCTTGTCCCTGCCTTTTGCCTCTATGGCTCAATTGCCACCCTGTTGGCCGGGAATTATGCTGTTATGTCAGTCTGGTTTGCTTAATTTAAAAGGAGAAGAAAAAGCATATTTCAATAAAACCCTGGTGTAAAGTCCGTGATGCTCTCTCCCTTCTTTCTCCCCAGCACTCAAATCTCATTTGTGCTCCTAGCTTCTCAAGACTTCATTGTCCACCAGGCAGCCTTTGCCATCTCCAAAGGCCTAGAACAAGTTGTTCTGTTCTATTTCTTTCCTCCTGAAGACCTTGCTAGGAAATGACCTAGCTGTCTGACAGACCAACCCATGATGAATGGGAAGTGGCTAATATACTGTAACACATCCATCCTGGGTGACATTGCATTTGAACGACAATAACAATGGCAAATTTTTCCCTTTTATACTTTTCATTATTTAATTGGAATGGACATTCAATATTATTTTATTAGTTTCAGGTGTACAACATAGTGGTAGGACTTTTCTATAATTTAGGAAGTGATCCCTCAAATTAGTCTCGTCCCCACCTGGCACCATACATAGTTATTACAACATTATTGACTACATTCCATATGCTTTACTTTACATCCTCGTGACTTTTTGTAACTACAAATTTACACTTCTTAATCTTTTTACCCTTTTCACCCACCTGGCAACCATCAGTTTGTTGTCTATACTTATGTGTCTGTTTCTGTCTTGTTTGTTCATTTTTAATTTTGTTGTTTGGGTTCAACATATAAATGAAATCACGTGGTATTTGTTCTTCTCTATCTGACTTATTTCACTTAGTGTACTATCCTCTGGGTCCATCCACGTTGTCGCAAATAGTAAGATTTATTCTTCTTATGGCAGGGTAATATTCCATTGTATATACATACCACCTCTTCTTTATCCAATGGTCTATTGATGGGCACTTAGGTTGTTTCCACAGTTTTGCTATTGTACATAACACTGCCATGAATATAGGGGTGCATTTATCTTTTCAAATTAGTGTTTTGGATTTTTTCAGATAAATACCGAGAAGTGAAATTTCTGGGTCAGAAGATCTATTTCTAATTACTTGAGAACCCTCCACACTGTTTTCCATGGTAGCTGCTCCAATTTGCAATCCCGTGAACAGCATACAAGGGTCCCTGTTCTCCATATCTTCGCCAAGTTTTTTGATTTGTTGATGATAGACTTTCTGACAGGTATGAGGTGACATCTCATTGTGGGTTTTATCTGCATTTCTCTGATGAGTAATGATGTTGAGCATCTTTTCATATGTGTATGGGCCATCGGCACATCCTTTTTGGAGAAATGCCTGTTCAAGTTCTCTGAAAATACTTTATTTGGACTGTTTGATTTTCTGGTGTTGAGTTGCATGAGTTCTTTATACATTTTAGATATTAACACCTAATCAGATATATCATTGGAGAATACATTTTCCAATTCAGTAGGATGTCTTTCTGTTTTGTTGATGTCTTTCTTTGCTGTGCACAACCGTTTTAGTTTGGTGTAGTCCCATTTCTTTACTATTACTTTTGTTTCCTTCGCCAAGGAGATATATCAGAAAAATATTACTAAGAGCAATGCCAGAGAGTTTACTGCCTTTGTTTACTTCTGGAGTTTTATAGTTTTGAGTCTTACATATAAGTCTTTAATTTATTTTGAGTTTATGCTTGTATATGGAGTAAGAAGGTCATCTGATTTCATTTCATTGCATGTATTTGTCCAGTTTGAACAGTACCATTTACTGAACAGACTGTCTTTACCCCATTGTATATTCTTGCCTCCTTTGTTATAAATTAATTGACAATATAAGCATGAGTTTATTGCTGGGCTTCCTGTTCTGTTCCAAGTGTCTATTTTTATGCCTGTACCATGCCATTTTGATTACTACAGCTTTGTAGTATAGTTTGATATGGGGTAGAATGATACCTCTAACTTTGTTCTTTCTCAGGGTTGTTATGGGTATTTGTGGTATTTTGTGGATCCATACAAAATTTAAAATTGTTTGTTCTGTTTTGTGAGATGTGCTATTGGTATTTTTAAACATTTTAATTAAATTTATTGGGGTGACATTGATTAGTAAAATTATATAGGTTTCAAGTGTACATCTCTATAATACTTCATCTATATATTACATTGTATGTGCACCACCCAGAGTCAGTTCTCCTTCTGTCACCATGTATTTGACCCCCTTTACTTCTTCTACCACTTTCTCCCACATATGAGTAAAGTCATATGGTTCTCAATTTTTCCTGTCTGACTTACTTTGCTTAGCATGATAATCTCAAGATCCATTCATGTTGTCACTCATGGCAGTATTTCATCTTTTCCTATGGCCGAGTAATATTCCATTGAGTATATGTACCACAGCTTCTTTATCCAGTCATCTGTCAAAGGACACTCTGGTTGTTTACATGTGTTGGCCACTGTGAATAATGTTGCAGTGAACATAGGGGTCCATGTATCTTTATGGATAAATGTTTTCAATTTAGGGGAGCAGATACCCAGATTTTTGAGCCTTGCTGGCTCATATGGTTATTGTATTCTGAATTATTAAAGGAGTCTCCATACTGTTTTCCATAGTGGCTGTATCTATTTAAATTCCCACCAGCAGTGTATGAGGGTTCCTTTTTGTCCACAACCTCTCTAACACTTGTTTTTACCTTTTTGTCAATAGTAGCCATTCTAACAGGTAAACTAAACATACCCTTCACATATGATCCATTTTGGAAGAGATGTTAACCCTGAGAAATCTATGGTTTACCAGTGGCAAAGCCTTTTCAAGCAAGGCCAAGAGTCAATTGAAGATAACCTCCACCCAGGAGGCCCTATTGAGGCCACTTCCTCAGACATTGTCCAAAAAGTTGCAAAACATGTAATGGAAGATGCCAGATTGAATGAAAAGCAGCTTGCAGAAGTGATTGGCATATTACTTACAACCATCATGAATATTCTCCATCAACATGTGAGAATGTCAAAAGACTGAAAGTTGGGTACCAAGAATGCTCACTACACTTCCAAAAAACAACAGCATGTGGAGTGTTCGTGACAGTTTTGGGGCCTCAGCAGTTACAACAAAGATAAAATTTTAAACTGGATTGTCACTGGAGATGAAACTTGGGTTCATCATGATGAGTCAAAGCAGGAGTCCATGCAGTAGCATGAATAGGGCATCCTCCCCTGTAAGAAGTTCAAGGTGTCACACTTGGCTGGAAAAATCATGGCTACTGTTTTTTGGAATACAGAGGATATAGTGCCGATCAATGACAAGGATAAGGGCGTCACAATAGTATTCAACTGGGTACTATTCCAGTCTGCTGAAACAGTTAAAAGAATCTGTGAAGGAGGAAAGAAAAGGAAGATGGACCAAAGGCATGCTGCTTTTGCACGACAACGTGCCCATGTAAAAGAGCCATGTTGTGTTGGCTGCTCTTCACTACTGTGGCTTCCAGACATTAAACTATACTCCCTACAGTCCAGACCTGGCTCCATCTGCTAATTATTTGTTCCCAAATATGAAAAAGAAAGATTTGAGGGAAGAAATTCATAGATAAAATATGTAATTTCAGCATATTTTGAGGGGAAAAACAAACCTTTTTTAAGGATATAAATAAACTGATTGAAAGATCTGAAAAGTGTATTGGGGGTTAAGGGGAAATATATTGAGAAGGAAAAACAAAAAATGGTTTTTCTTTTTACCCTTGTTTCCCTTCATTCTGCAAATTTCTTGACCACCCCTCATACTCACATCTCCAAACTCTCAAATGTTCAGTTTGTCTTTGGCATTGGATTTGGGTGAAAAGTTAGCTATTTGAACTTAATCAGTTCACTCATCTCATTTTGCAATAAACAGCATATGGGGACATGTCAAATCTGAATTAATATGGCATTGGGAATGGAAGATAAGAAAGAAAAATTATTTTGTTTATATGAAACTATTCTGGTCACAAGACAAAAAAAAAAAAAAGGGAAGAAAAGGAAGTGTGACCTATGGCTAATATCTATTTATTTGTGATCCTAATCAGCTTCTTTACAATTTGTTTTAATTGTTAAATTTATTGGGGTGACATTGGTCAGGAAAAATTGCATAGTTTCCAGGTGTAAATTCTATAGTGCATCGTCTGTGTGTTGCATTATGTGGTCACCACCCAGGGTCAGTTCTCTTTCCATCACCGTGTATTTGACTCCCCCTCCCTCCCTCCCACCTAATCAGCTTTTTGACCAAAATTTCTATGGATATAAGACTTCGGTTGTTATATCATTTACGGCGATACTCATTACGATACCATTTCCTTCCTTCCTTCCTTCCTTCCTTCCTTCCTTTCTTTCTTTCTGTTTAACTTTGACATTAAAAAAGTATAAAATAATCCTATTGGTCACTGATGTTTTAAGAACATAGTCCTAGACATTTGTGTTTTTAACTATTGCCCTATTTGGGATGTATAGTTTGTTTTCACTAATCTCTTTATTATACAGTAGACTCTCCATGAATCAGATCTCAAGCAACCAGCACTCTCAAGCCACCAGCAAAAAAAAAAATGAAGAAATAATACTTTAAAAAATTAAAATAAAATCAATTTCTAGTGGAAATGTTAGTTTAAATTTGGTACTCAGTTGCACATCATGTAAAACCTGACATTTTGTGAGAGGTGTAGGGCCTCAAAACAAGCTGATATTACTTCATTTTTCAAGAAAGCTACACACAAACTTGGCAGTACAGTATCATCTACTGATGTAGATCCAAAACCATCCACATCCACCTCTCCTGATCCTGTTCTAGCTGTAAATGCATCATCAGATCTTGGTGATTCTGATGCGATGTCTACCCAGTAACCTCTCTATCCCCTATTGCAACTGTTTCAAGTGTGTATGTGTGTGTTTTCTAATTACTTGAAATTAAAGAAATCATGTTAGTGAAATTTATTACGTTGAAAAGTTTATTGACTGCCATTTAACTAAAATTGCACACTGTGTTCACAAAGCTGTTTTTATAATAAAACTGTTACATTAAGTGTCTTTATTTGTCTTGATTTGCTTTTAATTACTGTATTTCAATATTAATATCAAGGCAATACAGAGTTTATGGTATGGTATGGTATGGTAT